>APFE031512156.1:54057-120746 GCA_000404065.3 Pinus taeda | reverse complement strand
CAATCAAGGGAAAGTATTTACACAAAGCTATTTATGAGAAGGAAATGTTGTCAATACTACATGCACTTAAGAAATGGCGACCCTACCTAATGGGAAGACACTTCAAGGTAAAAACAGATTATGATAGTCTTAAATACTCTTCAGAACAAAGATTATCCTCTAAAGAGCAACAAAAATGGGTCACAAAGATGTTGGGTTATGACTTTGAAATCATCTACAAAAAAGGGAAGCAAAATGTTGTGGCTGATGCACTCTCAAGAAAGGATGAGGATGTGGAAGCATTGTTGTGCGCCATTTCTATTATCCAACCAGATTGGATAAAAGAAGCAAGGGAGGAATGGAAGAATGATGAAGAAGTGTGGGCACTCATTCGAAAGATACAACAAGATCCCAGTACATCTGATACATTTAGATGGAAAAATGATTCATTATGGTACAAAGATTGCTTATACCTACGTAAGAATTCCCAGCTCAAACAAAAGATTCTTATGGAATTGCACACTTCTCCCTTAGGAGGGCACTCAGGATTTTTAAAAACTTACCACAGGGTTAAGAACGATTTTTTTTTGGATGGCCTTAAATTGGATATTCAAAAGTTTGCGGTGGAATGTTTGGTTTTCCAACAAAATAAAGTTGAAACAATTAAGACCCCAGGTTTATTACAACCTTTATCCATTTCAAGCCAACGTTGGAGGAGGTTTCAATGGATTTTATCATAGGTTTACCCAAGTCTGAGGGAAATAGTGTCGTTATGGTGGTAGTTGACAGATTTACCAAGTATGCATACTTTTGTGCATTATCACATCCATTTATAGCCAATATAGTTTCCACTGCATTTATGGAAACAATTCAAAAGCTACATGGAAACCCAAAAATTATTGTAAGCGACAAAGAGCCTATTTTCACTGGAAATTTTTGGACAAAATTATTTTCTTGTCTCGGTACTCAGTTAGCTCATAGCTCATCTTATCAGCCTCAATCTGATGGGCAAACTGAGATAGTAAACAAATGTTTGGAAATATATATTAGTTGCTTTATTTGATAAACATACACAATGGGTCAAATGGTTGCCTCTGGCTGAATGGTGGTATAACACTTCTTTCCATACTACAACAAAAATGACCCCATTTATGGCACTTTATAGATATCATCGACCATCCATCACATCATATTTAAGAGAAAATACTAATGTTCAAGTAGTGGAAGATCACATCGAGCATCAAAAACAAGTTCTCCAACTCTTAAAGTATAACCTCACGTTGGCGTAGAATAGAATCAAACAACAGGCAGATCAACATCGCAACGAAAGGAGTTTTGATGTAGGTGACTGGGTATTCCTACAGCTACAACCATATAAACAAATGTCCTTGAAGCAAGCTAAGAAGGATAATAAATTATCACTAAAGTATTATGGTCCGTACAAGGTGTTACAAAAGAGTGGTACTATGGCATACAAATTGGAGCTTCCTGTAGCTTCCCGAGTGCACCCTGTTTTCCATGTTTCATGTTTAAAAAAGGTTATAGGTGACAAGCTCCCAATTCAAACAATATTGCCAGAACTTGATGAGGAAGGAAAAATCATATTGGAACCGGAAGTAGTCACATAAACAAGAACTCGACAGCTACGAAATCGATCAATTTCGGAGTATCTCATCAAGTGGAGGAACTTATCTGCTGAAGATTCCACATGGGAGGATGAGAATTTTATATAGAAGCATCTAGAACTACTCAAGCGTTGAGGACACTGCTTTTTGGAAGGAGAGGGGCATGTTAGGCCCCTATAATACTAGTGATTCCCCCATTACTATTGTCATTGTATCCCTTATTGTTATTATTGTGCCCCTATTGTCCCCATATTGTCATTAATATGCCCCATAGAAACCCACTATTGTTATTTTTGTGCCCTTATGTTATTACTGTTATGTCGGCTTGATTATATTATGACCCCTTAGACTCCTATATATATAAGGGAGGTTTGGTCATTTGAATCATCTAAGAATTGTTCATTTGTGTAATGTAAAGGAGGTTTCCTCCTCGAAGAGGCTTATTTCTAAGGCGTTCATCTATCTTTTCTATATTTTTGTGAGCTGGTTTCATAACATAGAATGTCTAACTACTTATACAAATGTTGTTTGGTTTGAAGGAAGTCTTCCAAGTATCTTCTCTAACGCAAACCTAGTGATATTGTAATTTTAAATCCATCTTAATGAAGTATTTTGCTTATTTTAGCTAGTCCAATGGGTCATCAATCCTTGGTAGGGGGAACATGTTCTTGAGTGTGATTTTGTTCAAATCCCTATAATCAATGCACATTAACCAAGTCCCATCCTTTTTTGGTACAATGGGTGATCCAGATGGTTAGATACTTGATTGAATAACACCCAACTCCAATAGTTGTTAAAACTAATTCTCCACCTCATTTGCTTCTATAACAGACTATCTATACAACCCAGTGTTTGGTAATGGAGAGTATGGAAACAATTGGATCTTGCACTCCAGTTCCCTCTTGGGTAATATCCCTTTAGGCTAGAGAACTCCCCTGTATGCTTACAAAAAATCTTTTAGTTGTTTTCTCTATTCCTTAGTGCATCCCTTTAGAGATGCCTTTGCTTTCATTAACTCCTCTCAATAGATTGATTTTCTCTTAAAAGTAATAAAACATATATTTTATTGGAATTAATCAATTTCTTGGCTTGATTGGTACTTACCAATGAAACCTTTGATTTTCCCTTGTTCTTGTTGATGATGAAGGATTTTCCATCATTGATGAGCTGGTACTAGTTGGCTCTTTGCATGAAGATTGCATCTTTTATATACATGTAGGGACTTCAAACACAACTCCACATGCATCAAGTGGCACTACATCCAATTAGCAAATTTAATTTTACACCATTTGGTTACCTTTATCTCTGCCTCCTTGTTGACCCATCCTAATGGATATGAAATGGGATGGTCATGAAACTCCAATCCATGTTTTTTGATCGGATCTACTACTATGATATTTTCATGTGATCCTTAGTTAAACAAAGTATCATTTTTTGTCTTCTTGACTTGTACTGTTATATGGAAGTGTTTGCTCAACTCTTTTTCTTCCTCTTGTTAAAAGCTACTTAGAATTGCCCCCTTCTACACTAATGTGTAAACAATATTCTCATCCACATTTGAGCTACTTTCTAGTCAATTGCTTGAATCTTTGACTGATGTTTTTTTTGTTGATGCCTTTTTGGTTCTTTGGGTTTAGCTCTAGATGTAATTTTCATCACTTCTCCTCTTTATTTCCATCAACATTGTATTGGTTGTAATGGTTGAAAGAATATTTTTATTGGTGCGTCATACCTACTATATTCTTGTATTTTCCACCCTTGTTGTTCTTCCCTTCCTTGGCGTTGGCACTTCGTAATTTCCCTAGGCTGAAAAGAGAAACTTAGAGGTAACCACAAACCACTTAGAAGTTGGAATCTAGCCTTTCCAACTCCAGAGAGGGATCTATCTCTTAGGTTGTTGAATTAATATGATATTAGGCTAGGTATAGTGCTCAATAAGGTTTGATTTTCAAAAAATTGTTGGTAAGAAAAGAGACAAATCCAATGGGGATGGAGTCATGTCAAATCCATTATTTGTCCAATGATATAATGAAGAGAGAAAGGGATTTTCGATAGGGACAAGGTAGGCAGTCTTGGTGATGGAATTAATTTGTTGTAGGAGGGTGAGTGTGAGAAAAAATGGAAACAACACAAAGAGTATCAAATTGTAGATAAATTCTAAATGTTGTTTGAAGAAGAAAACATAGATTGCTTGGGAAACTAGATTAGAGAAAATTTTAAATGAACTATGAATTTATTTTCTGGTTCATCCGAGCATGAAGACATACATTTAAGGTATGCAAACAACATAAGGTAAACTTACAACAAGAAGGAAGCACAACACCATCAAGATCTGACGCAAGAATCCCTACAAGTCACCTTCAGTCTTTCATTCACTAGCAAGTATTCAGAAAGTTTACAACATACACAAGTATCTTCCTTTCTAATCCGACCAACTCTTTTTTCATTACATGCACATCATAAAATAGACTCAAATGAGTTAGTTCCCACCTCTAGGGGTCAAATTCCTCATTAGGAATGCTATTTCTAACTTCTGCGATGAAAATACAACTAAGTGCTAAAGACTAGGCATTGCTTAACCAAATATTTTCTAAGCATTTACATTAATTCCTTAGCCCCAAATTAAGCCTATGAGTTATTATATGCTTTATTACAATTACTAAGACCATTAAAAAAAGTTACATAAGATTTTGACTTGGGTAACTCAGTCAAAAGGATGACTGCTCGGAAATGCAACACCTCCCCTGCAACAAAAACGCAGTGCCAAAGTGCAGCAACTGTATTTTTCACATATCTCCTAAACAGTAAGATGGTTTGAGTTGATTTTTGACAACAGTTTAATATCATCATAACCCTTCTCCATAAACAATTTGAACCAAACACAAATCATAGATTTTGAGAAAATCCAAAAATGGTTGTAGATGATGGTGGCACATTTCTCAAAAACAGTGAAGCATTTTGAACTGAAATTAAGTGGGATTATTCATCTCACCCCCATGCATCTACTGTAAAAATTTCATGGAAACCCGGTACATGGTTTAAGAGATATGGTGAAAATGTGATGACTATGTGAAAATAGAACGCAGAAGCGTAATGCTCTAAGATTATACTATCTTCGACCGTCATATGACATGATGATGGTATTGGGATGACAGAAATGATCCATACAAAGTTTCAAACCCATGAGAAAACTTCTAAGTCGAAGACAAAATTTCAAACCCAAAACCTTCTTCTTGGAGCAAAAGCGCAGCGCACGTTCATCCACATGACTTGACCAAACATTGACCTTCCGATTGAGCCAAATGGCTTGGAGAGGACCTTAACATTCACAAGAACCACTTCATGTCTTTATCCATGGAACAAATGCCAAAAACCATGATTTCTTCATCAAAATTGGTTCCCTTTGTAAAAGCGCATCACCCCATGGTTGGAGTAGCTCCGGTCGCTCTCTGAGTTGCTTGATGAATTGAACACGTGTGAAAAGGCTTGCACATGGTCAAATTCCTCCTTAGAAGCTTTCTTTCATCACACAAAACCCCCAACTCTCACAATTTCACTTTCAACAAAAATGTAGTGCTAGTGAGAAAGTGTAGCGCCACCTGTTTCCATGGTTTTAGTGACTGTGAGGTCTTTGGATAAGATTCTCATGGTGGTGATGATACTAATGCTACAATAGTCATGCCACATACCCCTTTCAAGCTTCATTTCACCAAAATGAAAACATTCATCTCCACATCAGAAAACCCTAACCCTAATGCTTGGTTAGGATACAAAGTTGCTTGACAAGATGTCACTAACTCGTCCCAATGCAAGATTGGGACCATCATACCCCCACTCATGATCTTTTGATGAAACATGAACTTATATCCACTTAACTCAATCTCTCAAGACATGAATGACTATTTTCATGACTCTTCACACACTTTGACATATTTACATTGAATAATGAAAATTTTATTATAAACTAAGACCCATAGCTTGATCTTCTACAATATCATAGCCAAACACTTATACATTTGTTATAATTTGAAAGATAAAACTTGTTTTCTGACTACTATGACAATAAGATACTAACACTTGCAATACTTTTGTTGTTGCTTATGCTTTGATCCACTATAATACCCTTTCTTCCAACCTATTCTTTCCAGGTACTACACCTGCATCTAATCATTATCCATTGTTATTGGTTTGAACAACATTACTTGCTTTTGCATATGGCTATGGAGACCCCTAGACACTTGATAAGTACATCTAGGTTCATGGGATAGATACCTAACATTTTTTTCCATCTTCCTCAATTACGTGTTGTAGTCCTGTCCACTTTGTGACTATATTTGCTTTAAGTAATGCCACAAAATCTACTAGTCCTCTACATACCTGATAAAACAAGTTTTAAAATCCTCTCACTTAGTTACTGGAGGATCCCCCTCTAACCTAAGGGTTTCCTTTTGGATTTCACACCACGTTAGTGCATGACCCTCCAATGTCAAAGGAGTAAATGAAATTTTATGTTACTCGTCAATGTGGTGAATATTAAAATAAACCTCTAACTATTGCAACTAGTGACTTAATTTCTAAGCATTGATCTCACCTTGATACAACTTGATTTCCACCTTTGTGTCCATATTGAAAATAAATTGTGATTGGTTCACAACATTCAAACTTGGCTACTCTTTTTTTGAGTTTCTTCAACTCCTCTAGTTCTTCCTAATCCCTCGATTTTCCTTCTAATCTCACGTTTGGTTTGGAAACCCCATATTCTTCAATTATCTTAAATAGCCAGGAAAACTATGAGGAGGTTCACATTATAGTTTATATATGTGATTTGTTCTTTTAGTTGTGCAAACCTCTCCTCTATTGGATCTCGAATGTATCATAAACCGATTTGTCAACCATGGCTGGGGTTTTATGAATTTTTGGTTAAAACGATCTATTCCCCTAAATATTCTCGCAAAATACCCAAAGAAACTTGTTCTAATACCAATATGATCTATAAACTACTCTGGATATTCCATTATATATTTCATCATAACATACCTTTGAAAATAAATTGAAATTCTTTTATGAAGGGTTAATTCTTTTTAGATTCCAGTTTTTTTATTATTATTTTGTTGTTTATAAACGCAATATGTGGAAAATCAAGAATAGGTAAATAAAATCACTAACAAACCATAGTGAACACAAATATATGCTTTGGGAAACCCTTACAGTAGAAAACTTAGCTCAAACGTGAGGATGCTCTACTCTCCTTTGTCCGGAATGGGGATGATGTAAGTACAAAGGAGAAAGCACTCTCTTTAGAGTTACCTAAGACTTGTGGTATGTTGGCTTCTCTAGAACACAAATCCCCTCTTTTATTCTCTTTCTTTATCCATGCTCAACTACTCTGCTCTACTATGAAACAAAGTGCAAGCAAATATAATGGAACCTATTTGCCTCCTAGTGGCCTAGTTATAACACAACTTTATAATAACCAACTAGTGGTTAAGTTTAACTCCAACTCTCAACTAAAGTTAAATTTGGACCCTTATAAATTTTTTTTCATATTATCCACGTGGATAGCCCCTTTTTCATGAGAAACTGGGGATGAAGTGGCATCCTTTTGAATAATGTTGGTGAATCTACAATAGGTTAACTTCTAGAAGACATAATTTTCGCATTTAAGCTCTAATTGATGTCTTTCTTGCACCATTGGAAAGTTATATGAGTGTATAATCGTGTTTTTAAGTTTTGCGCCTAAAAGATAAATGTTTAACCACTAAAAAACATCATTTAAGGCCTCAAATTGACCCTATAAGTTTTCAGAGCCTAATTCTCCAAACTGGGTCTAGACAATAAAATTGCTCCTTTAATATGATTCGTTTAACTTTTCCACTTTGAAAGAATAAAAATGGATGAAAAATTATATAGTGACCCAATCTAGATCAATCCACCCATTAATGAATTGAAAAGATTATTAATGGCATCCCTATTCTTAGAAGGTGATATTTATGATTAAGTCACCTATTAATGGTCAAAGAAAACTTGTGGTTAATCCATGAATGACCAAATGTTCACATAAAATATTCTTAATAGATTTCACAACAATAAGAGAATGACACTTTTACCGAGTTGGCTCATTTACAAAAAAACATGGAAAATTAATGAACATACCCATGAATGGGAAGTCCTAGCTACTAGATTTATAGACCTTACTAAGGATCAACTACTAAAATTATATATTTCAAGGTTAAAACCCATTATCTAAGACAAGCTAAGACTATTTTGGTTGAATAAAAAAGTATGGTGAAAATAATTGAAAGAAAGCTCAATACTCAATATGAGGTATCTTTTGGACTCTCAAAGAACACAACCAATCATAGTGCATTAGATTATTACAATATCACTAGATCTCACCCCTTAGAAAGAAAGAAGAAAAAACAATAGTTATATATATATAATAGATTTGGACTATATGGAAATAGATGTGAAGACATGTCATTGTAGTATTATAGAATAGTGGACAGGAAGCAAGTGGAAGTCTTAAGTTAATCTATAAATTGTCGTGGATATTCCATTGGATAATTTGTCACAATAGATTTGATAAACTATATTTATAAATATGAAATCTACACTATTAGGGTTTATTTCTCTTTATGTTTTTGAATTTGTAGATTATTGTTATTGTGTATGCATGCAAACTAAATTTATTCAAAAATAGAGAACAACAATTTAAAAACTCACAAACACATTTGGCACAAGATATATCCTAGGAAACCCTTTCAGGAGAAAGCCCAGCTGCAAGGTGAGGTTGCTCTGCTCTATTTCTCTAAGTAGAAAATGTGAGTACAAAGAAGTAAGGTTTGTGGCCCATGGGCTAGTACAATGAACACATACTATTAATTTACTCTCTCCCTATCTCTCTTAGCTACTTTTCTTATCTATGGAACAAGTGCACTCGAAAAGTATGGAACACATTTTCCTCCTAGTGGCTTGGTTATAACATAGCCTGATAGCCTACTAGTGGTTAGGTTTGACTCCCTCAACTCTTAACCAAAGTAACAATATAGACTCTTATGGGGTCTTATTCATCATAATCATGTGGCTAGGCCCATTTCCATTAATTATGGTCGAAAAAGTGGCATTCTCTCAAATTATGATGGTGAAAACAAGAATGTCAACTTCTGAATGGCATATCTTTTGCATACAGACTCTGATTGGGGCAATTTTTGCGTCAAGGAAAGGTATCTTTGTAGAATATGAAAAAAGGTATTACATGTATATAGTAAAGTTTATCCCCCAAAAAATGTTGTTTGATGCCTCAAAATTCTCCTGGAAGATTTCAGATCCCAATTTTCCAAACTGGTTCTGGCTAATAAAAATCGTCTTGTGAGTTGATTGCTCTACTTTTTCCACTCTTGAAGAATTGATATGAATGACAATAAATATAGTGATCCAATATGGATCAAATATCCCCATTTTGGTAGTATTTTGGTCCCCAAAAGCTTCTATCTAATGAGGTAAGGAAATTTTTCCTCCACCTTCTCTTGAGTGTGCTATTTAGCCTTGCTTGGAAGTTATCCTTTCAACCCAATCTGCCAAATTTCATGTTGCCCCTGTCTTCTACTTCAGGACTTATTTTGCAAAATTGTATCTTCTATCAACTCTCCTTAAGCATCTAGTGCCAAATCCTCTATAGAAGGTAGGACCTTTTCCTCTTCTTGATCTAGCATGGAAGGTGCTGACGGTGCTAGAAATCGCCAACATACAAGGGGTCTCCTTGATATGAAGTCCCAATTATACCTCACACTGTTTGGTGTAGGATCCCCATCTAGAATATGGCCTGAATGCCACAATCTTAAGTATTTTCCTTCGTCATAATGGTTAGCGTAAGAGAGAAACACGCATGTACTTCTGAATGAGCAAGTAAGTCTTGTGAAATGTTCAATTGCAATATGTATCAAGGTTTTTTCACCGGAAGGGAAGAGAAAGTGGGTCTTTAGAAGAAAATTAGTAGTATTTTCCTAGTAAAGACACACACACATACATGTGGAAGAATCAAGATAAGCACCAGAATTAATGAAGTAGTTCAATTTATTTAGTACATAAGAACGTAAACACATACAACAAAAATCTAAAGAATAGTCTTACAACGTTCATGATACATGCATGAAAGTGTGTTGGCTCAACAAGCTTCTATTATTAAGCGAAAGTTCCAAGATACATCGTTGCAATGAGACAACACTAGCCCTAGTAGTGGAGCATTAAACCACTACTTTCTCCTCAAAAGAACAATATTCTCTCTAATGCCTTGTTTGAGAAGCCAAAGTGAAAAGTGCTTTGCTTGAATAATGAGGCTTCTTTTATAACAAGAGGGATGACCTTTCATATCCCCATGACTCTTGAACTACCCTCATGACTCTTGGAATTCTAATATGACCTTTGGACTTCCATAATACTTTTGCACCTTTCTTAGTGACTATTTTGTCGATATATAGCTCTCGAACTTTCCAAATATTCACATTTACAATATTTTCCCAAAATACATAATCATTTTCCCCATCATATTGGGGTGAAAAAAAGACAATTCATTGAAATTGATGACTAAGAGTCTAATGACTTGTAACATGAAGTTATTTGAGAAGTGACGACATTTCCATTGTCTTGAATACTTGCTACAAATCTTGCATTGTAATTTCTCTCTACAATCCAAAGGGTCTATACGAGTTATGGAGTCTTCATGTGTCACTTTGATTGTCACAATCCAACATTCCTTCAATTGTCACAACATGGTGCCTTTGTGCCTTTTTCTTCAATAATTCCTTATTCGACAACTTCTCTTGATAGATCTTCTCAAACATATTTTTCCATGCTTACTGAGAACATCTACAAGTAAGGGTCACTCATGGCAGGAAAACATTAGTTTGGAAATATCCTACTCTACTATGATTCATGCAATGTACCAACTATGGACCAACAATGCGCAAAGGAGATGGGGAGAACGCCTGTGCATAATGTGCACTTGCAGGAGATAGGGAGGCAATAAATGATCATTGATAATGCACAGTGCGCAGTTCTGGAAGAGGAGGAGGCAGGGTGAGTGCATGGTGCAGTTACAAGAGGCAAGGGTGTAAGGTCTTCTCACTGATACTGTGCCATGCGTAAAGGAGGAAGTCCAGGGCCACAAGGAGGGAAAAGGGTTCAATTCGAAGGCATAGGGAGAGGCACCACTACTCGCTAGAAGTGCACAGTGCACTACACTAGATAATCAGAGGCAAAGTTGGCACATGGATGAAGAGTAAGCAATAAGGAGAGGGGTCCTGTTGATTAGGATTGTGCAGTGCATAAGAGAGAAAGGGAAGGCTTATGGTGGCATAAAGAGCATCTCCAACTAACAAGCCTCGGTCACTACTAAGCTCTAGAAGTGTGCAGTGTGCTCTTTTCTAGCTATTGATATTCTAGAGATGCGATGACTAGAGTATGTTTTCTCACAATTGATAACTAATTCTGTTGAAATAAGTTGTCCTTCTTTATAGTTTAGTCAACAAACAACTATACATAAAAAAATTCAACCATCATTTCTTCATCAAGAGTAGTAGATAGAGATCACATTAGACAAAGAACAAAAGATAATAAGAGACAAGAAACATCAATATTAGGCTCACAACTAGGGAAAACCCCACAAGCGGAAAACCCAAAATTATTTCCTTATGAGAGAGATATATTTTTCCTATCAACAATAGATCTGAATGTTCCATTAAATGAAAAATAGTCAACAATGAAGTACTGAATCAAAGTTTTCTCATCAAGAGGAGAGAGATTTTACATTTGTCCAATGAGTAAGGTCTAAAAGGAGGCCGAAACTTAGGCCTGTAGTCACTATAATAGAAGGTCAAATTTCTCACTGTAATCACCTCAGAAGATGCCAACTAACTGAACCTAAAAACCTTGGTTAACTTCATAGTATGTCAAAATGATGGGAGTGAGTTTCTTTGCAATCCTCAGCCATAAAAAAACAATATAATAGAAATATAAATGATCCCAATTAGACCCAAGTTACTATAATCAATGAGCCTTCAAACTATAGTCAAAGGAGCCCTTATTTTACCTCTTCACGTGTGTACATATACATGTAATAGAATACTAAACTTCTTTTCAATTACAGACTGAAATATTGTAATTGATGATGATCAAATAAATGCCAACGAGCTTGTATAAATAGGCATCATATGAAGGCTAATTATCCCTAATGGGGCTGACATGTAAACCTTATAGGAGTCGACTTGTAGGGATCAGATGAGTTGACTTGTAGGTGATCAATGATTGATTTCCTCTTTGGGTATGCAATAAAAAATATCGACCATAGCTACATGTTTTTGTCGTGACAACGACCCTCTAAATTTTTTGCTTATGTCAATTTTGGAATCTACATCAACTGTTGTTTCAAGCTCCTTTATGTCTTCACGCTGTTTTATTAGTTATTCTTTTGTTTTCTCTTAGTGTCGCACTATCCTAAGTCAATGTTTCCTAAACATCGTCACTTAACCATTAGAAGCGCTTGAGTTAATCAACACATAGTTAGGTGAACTCATGATATTTATCAACTTAGAAACTTGCCTTCTTACCATGTACAGACTCGAAAAACACTCAAAAGCATATAAAAATAAAACAAAAGCAAGAAAATCACTCAAAAAAGAAAAAGTGCACTCCAAGTTGGTGAAGACATGCGCCCAAATTGAGCGCAGTCCTTCGAGTTGAAGAAGTGCACCTTCCTTGAGTGCACTCCATGTTGAGAAAGTGTACCCTGCTTGAGCACACTCCTTCGTGTCAAAGACATGTGCTCTTCCTGGGTGCATGCATGAGCAACTTGTTGCATGTGAGCGCACTCCTAGAAAATAAGATCCCACTTAACTTCCATTGACTAATCCTTTCACTTGTCGACAAGTGGTGTTCATGCATGAATCAGTTTTTCATGTTAAATTCTTTAAATCAAATCAGTTAATCATTCATTTACATAATCATTCGATCTAAGTTGGGCACAACCGGGAATCAAGAAATCTTCATCCACCAACACTACAATTAAGTTTTGCATGTTGAATCTTTTCATTCCCTTTCATGATTTCACTGTCATTCTTTCTTTTCTTTTTGTCATTCCTTTGTTTTTCAGTTCGGTTGCTGGCGTTTATGCTTAATATTCATGCTACAAGTTTAATATGCGATTGCATGCAGAATCTCTTCACATTCTCAACCTTTTCATATTCCACTGTGAATGCAAAAACAACTATATAACCTTGTAGATATTTCTTCTCCTCATATTAATCATCAAATCCTGCTCTTTAAACTATTTTTGAGCTTCACGCACTTCTTGGGTTTGAAGCTTGATCAGTCTCGAAAATTGCACCCTGAATGATCAAGTTTTCCTCTTGAGAATACTTCTTCACCACGATGAACTGTTCCCTTCCTTGAGTGCATGGGCACATCACAAAGGCACAAATCATCTTCCTTCATCCCTTTAGCATGTGACAGTGCACCCTACTTTCTCTTGAGCTCATGAGTGCACCTCTAAGGCCTGAAGCCCTGATTGCATCATCTTCATCCCTTCATAGTGTGTTAGTGTGCCATCCCTTTCTCCTTGAGCGTATGGTGAAGGCCTGAAGGCCCAAAAAATCACCCCTTCAACCCTTTGGAGTGCACCAATTCATCCTAGGTGTTTTTCTCCACTTACTTGAGTGCATTGCAAAGCCCTGAATGACCCTATACATCTCTTCATTCTTTGAAAGTGTGCCCTCCTAGTTTGCATGTCTTTTTTTCTCATGCATGCAAGTAATTTTTTGTTTTCATCCATATATTTTCATGCCCAATCACATGTAATGGCTCTTTGTACATGATTTACAAGTATTGCTACATAAGTAGGTTATTTTAAGTTGATCTTGTCATTATGAGTGTGTTTCCACAAACAAGTGTTTGTGTTGCAAGTATTTCCACCCTTTCATCATCTGTTGGAGCCATGCCACCTTGTAAAGTGACCTCGAAAGATCTCTCAGAAGAAATCACCGATGAACCTATTGAAGTTACAAAACCAAAAATTCCAATATTTGCAAAACACACAATTCTTTATTTATAAGACTACACAGGTCACATGGAGCAAGATATACAACACATTCATGCAGGAAAAGTTTGTTGAGGACTTAGAAGATGTGCATGCATACATCAACGTCAAGAAGTCTAGGATGCATAGGATCGCATGCAGATTCTCATTCATGCCATGTGAGGAAGTAATTGAATGGATCTTTGCACATATGAATGACTCTCACCTTGTGCTTCGTAGTAAGAGTGGTAGTCAACTCGTCACCTATTATGGTGAAGACATGCAGACATATTACAAGATGCTCAAGCCCAATATTCAAATGATAACTTCTACATGAGATAGGCTACCCTTGACACAAGTGACGTTATCAAATCATGGTGTCGACAACCTACCAAGTTTCATCATCACCCATATGCAATCTATCCAACAAAGACCCTCATAGATGTATATCCGTATTTGATAGCCATGTATTATCGGTTGTTTGGGTGCAAGAACGTTGAGGTGTTTGAATAAAATTGGATATATATGCTCAATATGGTGGTGACACATGGTAGAGATTTCAATTGGGAGGATATATTGTCATATGAATTGCAGTGTCAAGTGGGGCAGGTGAAAGCATCTTTAAGGGAGAACCAAACACCAAAATTCTACATGTTTGAATTTCTCTTACATGGAATTTGTGCACAGTATGCGTTCACATCAATGAACTTGAACTGGACCCCTGGGAATAAGTTCTCAGTTTACTTCCATCGTAGAGTGTTATCAAAAGCAATCTTCAAAGGCGTATATGACAAATTGGACGAGCACTTCTTTGTAGTTATATTTCATATGATATTTGAGATCGATCATCCTTGCATGAATGATTAGGTGAAGGAGTCACTCTAAGATATTGCAGATAGGTTTACATCTCCCAAGGGTACATACATAAGATGTTTCAATTGTTAGATATCCCCTCATCTTATGTCTTTATATGTGACCAACAAGGTGGTCATGCAAGAGGTAGAAAATTAGTTGGAAAAGGGATTATCGGGTATTATTCATAGGAGGAAGAAGTCCCTTTGGCCCATCTTTCCATTGAGGATTAGATTATATGAGTTGAAAAGCCACAATGTGACAAAAACTAAGATACAAGATTTGGACTTCTCGCACTTCGCCACTATGGATTTCCATGGATATGACCCTAGGAAAATTGTTAGGAAACATTGTGAAAGGATTGATCACAATACAAAGTACTCATCAATGTCCACAATAAAATATGAGAAGATAAAGAGCTGGTACAACACAAACATGAAGGTACATATAGGAATGGAGACCAGTTCACCCCAAGACCAACCAACTCAAGACTTGCAGTTGTAGGAGGAGGAGGAGATAACCCCTCAAGCAAGGAAAGTATCTCTTAAGATGAGGATTAGGTGTGAATCGACAAGCAAGAGCAGAGGGAAATGAAAAGTCAATCCTTTAAAGACAGGAGTTGTTCAAGCAGAGTGGGAGAGGAGAGAAGAAGAAGAAGAAGAGGAGAAGATAAATCAAGATGAGTTTCTCTAGAAGAAACAAGAGGAAGAAGAGAGGAGAATGATAGAAGAACAACAACAGAGGAAGTCATAGGAGGAAGAAGCAACACAAATAATGGAAGAAAAACAACTGACTCAATACATGGAAGAAGAAGCGTTGGAGGAAGAAGATACCATCCATACCATGGATGATGAACTAGGAACTCCAGAAGAACCTCCCCTTATAGGTGGTCATCTTCCATTCAAGGAAATGGGGATCACACCTCCATTGATCGATGGAGTCATGGATCTATGCAATGTAACATTTGATCATATTAATAAGAGGATCATGCAACATAGGAAAAGATACTTACCCGAGGATCCTAAAAAAATGTCTCAGTATTTACAAAGAAGGTGATAACCTCCAACACCAGAAGGAATCCCAGGGATATTGTTAAAATTGGCAACTAGGGCCAAACTCCATGTGGGTCAGCTTATTTATGGTAGCTGATATTTTTATTGGATCTCTCTCATCGAGAGGTGTAGGATTGATCTAAAGATCTCCGATTTTGATAAGTATTTATGGAGATATGAATTTATTTTGATTATGGAATTATTACCAAGCCGACCAACAACTTATGTAGGCTCAAGAAGCCCAAACGTCATGTCTATTCAACCTATACATTTTTGGTATAAATAGAAGAGTATTTGATTTCATTTGAACACACATTCTTGAGGTGATCTCCTCCTCTCCACGTCTTGGGTTTTTGGAGAAGGAGTGAGACACCAAGAGTAATACGCTAGCCTAATAGTGATGCCCTAGCTGCAGGTTGATTTAGGCATCAATCAGAGCTCATTGTTTTGGAGTTCGAGTTGCTGGTAGAGGGGCTGAGGTCTCTTGGAGGAAGGCTGAGTTTGATGGGAAGTATTGTCGATTTGTTTGAGGGCTAGAAGAGGGCCGTTTTGGTGGGCTGTTGGAGGGCCACAACTAGTAGAGGTAGGCTGCAGGCCTAGCCTCCCAAAATAGGCCGGTGTTGAGTTGTTAAGGGCTGCCATATGCCTAGAACAACAGCTCAAAAGAAAGGATTTACTCCTTTCCTAGGCCACAGTAAATTCAAGGCTGATTTGTGGGTTGAATGAAGGGTTGTTGCAGCAAAAACAAGCCCTAACTAGTCACAGTAAAAGACAACAGGTGCAAAAGACTTGGAGGGCAGCATGTGGAGAAAGTGTTGGGTCATAGTTCATGACTATACTTGGATCAGTTTAATGGGAAACATAATGATGATGCACATCTGTAAGGGTAGCATAATGATGATGCACATTAGCAAGGGCAACAACATGATGATGATGCACATTAGTATGGGTAGCATGATGATGGATGAGATCATGGACATGAAGGGCACCATGATGATGGATAAGATCATGGACATGGGCAGAATGATGATAATCATGATTAGTGCAGCATGGTGCAGTATGCAGTGGTGCAACAAGAGGATTAGATGCAGCACGATGATAGGTGAAGGAGTCACCTTGGAGAATCAGTTGAAGCAGAATGTCTTCAACTGATCTCATCGTTATAGGAGATAATCTATGCTCAGATCTAGGTAAGTCAAAGTTTTGACTTATGTTGTAAATGTACTATCTCTCTCTTTCTCTCTCTCTTTCTCTGCTGAAATTTGCAAAACATAAAGGAAGAATTGATCAAGGGTTTCCCCACATTGGGGTTTGTCCCTGGCTTGCGTCACATCTCGTGTCCTCTTGTCTTGGCTTGTCTTCTGCGATTTATATTTATGTTCTAGCTGCAGTTTATCTTAATGCTGATGTCATTACTAACTGTGAAAATTTAAATAAATTGCTCTAGCATAGAACATAAATAAAATTAACAGATATTATGGCTACAAATATTTCATTCACGATAGCGGCACAAGATAATTCTGAGTACTTGTTGAATGAGAATGTCAGGCTGAGAAGAGAACTTGCTGTGGTGAAGCAACAAGAGGAATATCTTGCAGTAGAAAATAAACAATTTGTCATCACAAAGCTTCAACACCACTGAGTGGCAGTCAACCGTGCAGAAATTGTTGGGACTAATGGAGGATACCATGGCGTGATTGTACGATGAGAGAATTCTTTTATATAAAGTGGTGTCTTCTCTTGTTAGTATTCAAAAGAAGGTACATGAAGTTGTGAAACTATTGAAGGTAGCAAACAGAGTAGTAAATCATCTCCAAGAGTGGGTTTCCAAGTATCGAGATGCTCCGCAACATTTGGAGAAGAAAGTCAATATTTGTCACACAGATGGATAGAGTTCAATTGAGACTCCACCACTAAAACTACATGCACCTTGGAGAACTGTTGATCAATACTATTGTTGCATATAATCGATTACACGATGCATTTGAGTCTTTATCACAAAAGCATGGGATGCCTTCGATAGGTACACTTGAAGCAATCAAAGGCTTGAGATCATCTTCCCAAAGGTCCAACAATACGTTGAACAAATCAATCAAGAAACATAATAGGAAGGTTTGGAGGTAACCAAAGACATTATTGTGCAGTATGCCATTTCACTAGTCAAAGCCCATATGAAGATTTCATGGTTATGGAATAATGTACAATTAAAATCCAAGAACATATGGATAGAGGCACTGGAGGTTAAGATGCATTACATTGGGGACTTTCTAGTTCGGTCGAAGACATCTCCACAGAGTTCAGAGCTTGGCACACATACATTACAAATGAGCTCCATCTAGAAGCAAATGACTTATCCATTTGATGAGTCTTTGTCCCATTATAGTAAATTTGTCTTACATAGTCATCGTCTCATTTTTAATTTGTCGTATGTAATAAGTTTTATGTAATGAAGTCCAAGGAACACATGTAGAATGTGAATAGCCACATATTGGAATGTAATGAGTCATGTATAGAATATGAACAATCATAGAAGTTAAAGATTCATGAGGAAACTCAAAGGTCATTGTTATTTACTACAAATATCTCATAACTCAAGAAATATGATTTTTTTGAAGGCTTAGATTCTAGAGGTCTTGCCTTTACTTCTCTTGTAAGACATAGGAGATAGATAATTCTTTGGAGAAGCAAGTTGTGGCTTCTTGTTACACTATTGGATACTGTGTTTCATCTATGTAACAGTGTACTTGGGATCTTTCACTTTTAATCAGAAGCTCAATGAGTCAACACTTCTTCCTACTTGTATCGTAGATGTTGTTGGACTATTCTGGTTATGTTTATGGTATATGTTGTTTTAATCACATACTAAATTAATGAACTAATTCTTTTCTTAGCTATGGATAATATTGAATGAGTGTTGTTATGCTTTAATGATTGTTGTTTATTATGTGGACTAATCATTAGGTATTCAACAAGATATTCTCTTTGCTTTTAGGTCCCCCTTTAGGATAGTACTATTACTTTTCTAACTGGTGGCTCATTTTCCTCACCAACCATGGAAGTCTCCCTCATACACCTTGCGTTTGGTGTCTCAAAAAGCTCACATTCTTCCTGCCCCAAAGTGGTGTTATTTTCTCTTTTTTTTTTTTTTCAATTGTAACCAAGGCATATCTTTAAAATTTTCCCATTGTGGCCGGACTATATGACCGGATGGGACTCCTGCACCAAATGGTATGAGGTCTAAATGGAACCTCACATTGGGGAGATCCCCTTACAATGTTGGTGGAATCCAACACCGTCAACATATTTGGTGCTAGAAGGAGGGCCAAATGACAAGCTAAGCCCTTGAAGTCATTTTGAACCTCTTACCTTTAATGGCTTCATCCCAAATCATAATCCCAAGGTGTTTTTATGAAGATTTAAATTTATCAATCCCCCTGGACTTTTTACATAATTTGTCACATCTTAAATTTGATGGAAAGGGTATAACAACCATCCTTGATTACGTAATTGAGTTTTTTCAATTTTGATTTTCAAGTGGCATTTATTCTAAAGAGATCCTCACATGGTTGTTTACCCTTACATTGGATGGCCATGCAAAGCAATAGTGCTATTCTTTACCCACTGCTTCTATCACATATTTCAAACATTTGGTTAGCGATCTTCATTGTGTCTTTGAAAAATATGAGTATCAAGATGTTATTGTTTTGATCAACTTATAATGGAATTAAACAAATCTCTTGAACATTTTTTTGACCGATTCCTACATCTCTGTTATCAATTTCCGGACGAGGACGAGGACTGGCAGTTTGTGGATGAGAAGTTTCGTTTCTTAGTCAGGATGTCAAGGAAATCCTTTGAATCACACTCTTCATGTCCTCTTGGTATAGAAGTATTTCAACATCCCGAGGAATAACTGGATATGTGTTTTGTCCCATGTCCTCCTCCTTTTAATGTTCTGTATGTTGGACCTGAACTAACCATTCAAATAGAAGGTCAATTTGTTGACGAAGAATAATTTTTTCTTTCACATCTTGTCCATGATGGTGATTCTTTTGATCTTATCAATCAAACAACTTCTATTTTTATATTCCACCAATCAATCCTTCACCCGTTGATCAAACAGAACCCTTGGATGGTCATGACCCTAATGATTTCCTTTTCTCTAAATTATATAATGATGATTGTTCAAGTAATATGGATGAATATTTTTTCTTACATGAAGATTTGGATTTGCAGCAATTTCAAATGGATTTTGATAATATTTTCGAATATTTTTTTTAGGTATACCTCATGTTGATCAAGAAGATGACATGCTTATCATTAAATATTTTTGTAGTGATCTTGAAATTATATCTTTTGTTGAATCTCATGATTTAAATATTGAATCTTGTTTTGATAAGTAGTTGACCATTTTTTCTCAAAATTCAAAGTTGAGTCAGGTGAATAGGGAACTTTAGCCTACACTGATGATTATGTTAAGTTCCTATCACCATTGTGACATTTGTGATTTCAGTCAGTTTATGATTCTTTTGCACAATTTTATCACTAACATCGTCATATGGGATGCTGACTCTCTCCTTAGGGATGCTTGTTTTCTTCATGTAAAAATTTTCAAACCCTAGGGGAGGAAATTTAATTTAACTATTGATATTCCACCATTACATCCCACCTCAAGCAAATTTGTAATCTGCAATGAATTTTTTTAATCATCCATTAAAGAATCTTACACGCACGACAACTTGGATTGTGGTAAACCTGATAACATCACTTATGACATGGCTTTGCCTTTTTTTAGTCTTTCGTGTCTATATTTCCCTAAAGTTTGTTTCCATGATCCTATTGCAGACCCATTAGAAGATTCTTTTCATTCTAGACCCATGTATCGTAGCCTTGCACACACTACATCAAATCTTGTATGAGCATAGGTCTAGTAATTATTGTTGTTGTGGAGTCTTTCGATTGATAGAATATTGAAGTGTATTGCACCATTTTGAGTGCACTTCATGTTTCTTTATGTTAGTGTGTATGTTTGCATGGTTTCTCTTGTTCACTGCACTGCTTTTTGTTTTGATTTTACACGATCACATCCTTTGGTCTAAAGGTCGAGAGCAACTTCTATGGTTACATTGAAAGTTCCACTTTACATGATCTGAGCTTGTATTGGTTAGGATAGGTTGCATGTAACTAGATGCACTGCATTCTTATTATGTGTTCTCATCTTTCATGTTTCGATTTTATTCTCTTAGTTTTCTTTCACTTTGAATAAAGTCAGTGTTTAGCTTTGAGATGACGTGGTTAATATTTTGTGAATGGAAAATTGTAGTAACATGAAACCCTTGGTTTATCTATTACCCTCTTCATTTATTTGGTTTACCACTTTTGTGTTGATGATTTTTCGATGGAAAACGATCCTTCAGCTTGGAAGCTGTAAGTAAATCATGAAGCTTGCATCTTTTTAGGATTATCTTTCTTATACTCAGTCTTGTTTATGAATAATGTGTTCTTGCTTATCTATAGAGTAAGATAAGGGGGAATTTTTTAGCGATCAAAGCATTAGAGGTCTAAAACTTATCTTTGAAGGAGAAACCTCCTCTTCTCTAAATAAATCGGGATCCCTCTTCCACCGGTTGAAAAATAATAAGTGCCTATGCACAATCCTATTGAAAAAGAAAAGAAAAGAAAATGGCGAAAGAAGAGAAAGTCTTCCTACATAGGGAGGTGAAGCAAGCAACTTCGTCAGGGTAGTGTCTAGGATCGCTGCCAATGAAGCAACGCTTGTGTTCTTGTAGCGACTCAGTTAGGGTACTGTCCAGGCTTTTCGACAAAGGAGAAATTCCATAGATGCAAAACTCATACTTTGATTGTTTTCATTTTTCCATGCAAGAGATGTGAAACTCAAGTGGGCAGGTGAACATACCATTTTAAAATGCCAAGTTAAGAATGAGGATCCAAAGATACAGGCATTATAGGTCCACTAAGAATTTTCCATTCTACATAACTCATATTTTGCATATGGATATTACTTGACTTAAAATACTTGACCCAAACAAAGAAGGAAACTTAATAGATAGCCAAGCGTTGTATTTATCACAATTCCTTTTCATTTCTGCCACATTATTCTTTTGGGCCATACATACACTCTCACAAAAGGTATTATTTATGTACACTTACTAAAACAAAAGGAAAGAGAACAAGACACGACAACTCAAAATAACAACAAAATAAATAAATACATTTGTACATAGCTAGGAAAATAGCCCAGGGCTACTACTGAAAATAGCATTGATATCTTGGCCCTTAATAGGAAGAGGATCATGTTGATAATATTGGCATTGATATGAAATGATCATTTTAAGGCCATTAATCTAATTTATGACAATTCATTTTGTTAAGATTAATTAATGTTGCTTGGAATGCAAACACTGAAATTGATGTGAAGTACAAAGGCTATGTTAATCAATGTGAAGGCTAAAAAATGCCAAATGGAACATAAAACATTGAGACACAAGCTAAAAAATGTATGAGTTCATTGAATAGAAAATGTATGATACAAGCTAATACAAATCCAATTTGCCTCTTGTAATCATTGCTGGTTGAACTGTTTTATTTCAGCTCTAGTTTATGTTACATTTTTTTTTTTGTTTTTTGTTTTTCAAAACTGAAATTGAAGAGACAAGCTTGTGAACAATTTTTAGAAGACCAAGAGACAATGTCTCATGAGACAAGCTTGTGAAAAATTTTTAGAAGACCAAGAGACAATGACTCATTTCATATTCCTTCAAAGAATACAAACAAACAATATGGATTTCTTATAAAATATACAATGTGGAATGGAAAAATAACTTTTGGAAGTGAAGTAGTTTGCATAAGAAGTTTGATGAGCAACAACAGAAGAGGCACAAAGTTGAAAAGAAGAAGCAGTGAAGCTAGTAAACATGACAGTAGAATTGTATATAAGGTAACCAACATTTGTGTCTTGATGTTGTGATTGAGATATTTATGTCCCTTTCTGTGTTATAGCATGATAAAGAACAAGTTGTAGCTTGTTGAGGTAGGAGCCTCCTGTGGGTTGTAGCTTGCAAAAAATTGGTGGGAGTAGGAGCTTCCTTTGAGGTAGGAGCCTCTTGTAGGTTGGAGCCTACAAAAATATGATGTAATAAGTAGTAGCTTGCCTTCACATCACTTTCATCTTAAAATTTGTGGCTTTCTCTCTTTAGGTTTTCCACTTCTATCTTGTGTCTTCATGTGTTGGCTCTTGAATGTTATATGAATATTCTTGAATTCTTGATAAATATATCTATAAATCTATCTCTCTGACACCTGCAAAATGAATTCCATAATAATAGAACACATAGATAAACCATTAGTTGCATAAGAAGAAAATTAAGTTGAGCAAAAGTAAATATTTTAAATTATTGATTCACCCCCCCAAGTAATTTCCAATCATAAATATAAATTTGTATCAGAGCCAAGTTCCTTCAGTGGCAGTCTAACAAGTGGAAGGAGGTCTTAAGTTAGTAAAATGGCTAGTTAAGAAGGATGCTCAACAAATAAATCCCCTTTATTTACGGGTACAAAATATGCCTTCTGGAAAGTGAGAACGAAGACATATTTAATGTATCTAGGAGTAGAGGTTGGGGTGCTATGCTGATAGAGTATGAAGAACCAAAGGAAACAAGTAGTGGAAAATATGCCAAACTGAAATTTATAGCTAACGCAAAAGCTAGGAATGCACTTCTAAGTGGTCTATGTGAGTCTAAATTTATCAAAGTAATGCATTGCGAGATAGCCAAAGATATATGGGTTAAATTAGAAAATATTCATGAAGGAGATAAAAAGGTAAAGATGGCCAAATTACAAGTGTACAGAATGTAGTTTGAGACCTTAAAAATGAATGAAGACGAAGATATAGCTAAATTATTTTTAAGAGTTGATGAAGTTGTAAATATCATGATGGGTCTAGGAGAAACAATCATAGAAAGTGTAATAGTTTAGAAAATATTGAGGTCATTACCTTCTAAATTCAATCCTAAGCTTTAAGCTATAGAAGAGACAATAAACTTTGAGACTTTGAACAGGGATCAACTACTTATCTCTTTAACAACATATGAGATGAGAATTCCAAAAGGGAAGGTAGTCACTAGAGATCTAGTTTTCAAGGTGGAAAAGTCTATTGAAGAAAATGAATGTTCATGCTCAGGTTCTGATGAAGAAGAAGAAAAAATTGTCAGAAGGTTGAAGAAAGGCATAGGTAAGTACAAAGGAAAATTCCCATTTAAGTGTTTTAATTGTGGAAGAGTATTATGCTTCAAAATGTCCTTATAAGAAATAAGAAAATCAGCCTAAAGGGAAAGAGAAGAACAAGTCTAATAAAATGAAAGAGTGAAAATTTAAAAGAAAAAGTTTCTATGCTCAAGAATATAGCAATGTATTTGAAAGTTCCAATGAATCCTCTAGTGAAGATGGAACCAATGAATTCATGTTGATGGCCTTGGAAGAACTTGAAAAGGATTGCCAAGAATATGAAGAAGAATAGGAAGGTGAGGTAGACCTTGAGGGGGAGTTGATCAGTGCCCTAGATGAAATAGAAAGGCTTAAACTGAAGAATAGAAAGCATAAGGAGATCATATTGAAATATGCAAATAAGAATCAAATTCAGAAGACATTATCAAGTTTAAAGTTGAAATTGAAGAAGCAAATAAGGTGCATGACATTTTAATGCAACAAATAAAAGAGAAAATCCAGGAGTGTGAAATATTGGAAGAAGAGGTTGTAAGTCTAAAGAAGAAGCTAGAGAAGGCTCAAATTGAACTAAACATGAATATTCATTGGATAAAAGGGTCTGAAAAATTTGATGTGATATTAAATTCTCAGAGGTCTCCACCCATAATATTAGGTTAGGTTATGAAGGAGAATCCAGTAAATCCAAGGCAGAGGATAAAAGGACCATAACCTTTGTAAAGGATGCTAGGGGAGAGGATGATAGCTCACATCAATCTAAGAAAAAAAAATTTGAGCAACACTTCAACATCAAATGAACAAATGCAAAGAAACATTTCCAGAAAAGTACAAAAGGCAAAAGGAATGGATAATCAAACAACAATCTATTAGACACGACACTTCTTCAAGAGACAAGATTATCAAATATCAAGATTGCTGGATTCTGAAACAACATCCACTACTAGGTACATATATTTTTTTATGGATATTGTTACTGCTATAAAAATTTGGACATAAAGCCATAAAGTGTAGAGCATATGTCAGAAGAATTGATTTAGGAAATTCTAAAAGAAGAAAGAATGGATTCATAAACATTAAAACAAACATGAATCTAGAAAAAATTGCATTTTATCCTCTCCCTGATATCACTGAATTTTCTATTGTCCCAACTTTGGGCACAAGTCATTGAATGTCAGCTTAAAGACAATAGATTAACATCTCAGAATATTTATAGAATAAATGGATGCATGCAATGGAGAAAGAAGGTGGAAGAAAAGAAACCTCATAAGTGTGACATAGTTCTGTATGCTCAAGATCAAAACAATAAATTGTACGTGAACAATGGCTACTCTAGACATATTACAAGAGATAAAAGTAAGTTTGTTTCATTGGATGAAAATAAAACTGGAAATGTCACATTCGGCAATGTTGAAGCAGGAAGAATTAGAAGAAAGGGCATAATAAGTCTGAACGAATGAAGTGGAAAAGCTCAAAATGTCCTATTTGTAGATGGTCTAAAACATAATTTGTTGAGTGTAAGTTAGATGCGTGACAAAGGTTGTGATGTTCTCTTTAGAGCTTAAGACTATGAAATCATGTGAACATCTACAAGCAAGATTCTGTCTAAAGGAACTTGAACTAATAATAATGTATATATATTGAAGGAAGAGAGTGAATAATGCTACATCAACAAACAATATGAATCTTGGCTATATAATAGGAGATTGGGACATCTCAATTTTGATAACATCATCAGACTCAGTAAGAAGAAAGCAATTAGAAATCTACCAACATTAAAGAAGCCTCAAAATACTATCTGCAAATCATGTCAAATGGGTAAACAAACATGAAAATCATTCAAAGTCAAAGATAAACTATTAAGTAGTAAGCTTTTGAAACTATTTCATATGGATTTGTGTGGGCCTTCCAAAACAGAAGAACCGGGAGGAGAAAAATATTTTGTGCTGGTAATCGATGATTATTCGAGATTGACTTGGGTGGAATTTCTCATAAATAAGTCAAAAGTATTTGAGAAGTTCAAAATATTCTAGGCATTGGTAGAAAATCAAACAAGGTGCAAGAAAGTGCATAAGGTCAGACAGAGGAGGTGAATTTATCTCAGATGAGTTTGTAGACCTATGTAATGAATTTGGCATAAAACGATAGTATACTATTGCAGACACACCTCAACAGAATGGAGTTGCAGAAAGACAAAACAGATCTATTCAGAAAATGTCTAGTGCCATGATACAAGAAAGAAACATTCCTCAAACCTATTGGGAAAAAGTGGTACATACAACAATACATATTCTCAATAAGGCACATCTCAAACCAAACTGTGATAAGACATCTTATGAACTATGACATGGTAATCTGGATTCAATCAAACATTTTAAAGTATTTGGAAGTAAGTGATATATCAAAAATAATGATGAAAAACTAGGAACGTTTGATGCTCGATCATGTGAGGGAATATTTTTGGGATATTAATAAAAAAGTAAGGGATACAAATGTTATAATAAAATACTGCATAAGATTGTGGAATGCATAGATGTAAAAGTTGACAAAGAGCTACCTAATAAGAACAAGAACACAGGTTTTATCAATCCTCTAGATCATCATCATCATGTCAGTAAATAAAATGAAGTATAAGATGAAGAATTAGAAGATACAAAGACTCATTCAAAAGGACCCTCAAGACACACTCAAAAGAATCATCATGGAAATCAAATTATTGGAGATAATAGTTATGTTGTCATAGATAGAGTGATTTGTTGTTGAATGTTAGTTTTGCTGTGCTAATTTCAACTTTAGAATTAAAAACAATTGGTTATCATTTTCTTCATGTGCATAGGTTTCATTTATGGTATTTGTGAATGAACAAGTAAATTTTGTCAAGTTTTTTTTGTCAAATTCATGAGAAAAATAGAATGAAAGTAAAGTGTTGAACAACAACAAACAAATCTACAACAAACCATCAAAATGAACACTTAACACAATGTTTTGATGAAGGATTTCACCCCCCTTGGGCTACATCTCCTTAGTTCAACTTCCATGGCTTGGTTCTCTATATTAGCTCAATATGGAAAAAGTGATGTTTACAATACTCTAATGCTCTTTAAACCTGCTTTATTGTGCTCAAAACATCAAAGTCATCTAGGAATTCCATTTCCTGATCCCAATTTGGTTGAATTTTGCAAAAGTTATGGCAAAATCAATTTCTCCTAGGAATTCTCCACTAAAACTAGAGGAACTCCGGTTAACTTCGCTAAAACTGGAGGAATTTCCAAATTTGTTGGACCGCCAGAAGTTTTGCCAAACTAACTACGCATTAATTAAGTGATAATCTTATTTAATTAACATTAACTGTGATTAGCACATAATCCGCACGGTTATGTAACTTTTGGCTTGGCGGTCTTTGTGGAAGTGGACACATGTCATGGTAACAGTTAATGGTTATGGTAAGTGGCGTTAGTATGGCAGTTAAGTGGTAGTGGTTACATGGTGGCGGTAATGCCATTGGTTATGGTTTTTGTAGCCTCTGATTCTGTGGTAACAGTCACATCGGAGGGGGTTGGTCCTCTCCTCCCCCCAACCGCCAACATTTCAAACTTCAAATACATATTGTGACTGTAATATGTTAAGAACCAATGCGGTGGTATAGTGGTAAGTCATGTGGTTTGTTTGGGTGAGGTCGCAGGCTCGACTCTGCCGAACTGCCCATTCTTTTGCCACTACAAGCTGATAAGTCCAACCTTTGGGGAGGGACACGTGACGGCCTCCAGGCTTGCCACTTGTCCCCTCTTCATTAGTCCATCCCCCAACCAATAAAATGAAGCCAAATCACTACACCATAAACCAACCACGACACACCACTTAGCGAAACCTTATTGGCCATTGACCAACTTTGACTTGCCCAGTCACCTGCCACATCAGTAGTACGGGCTGCTGACTGTGTAGTGACAATACCATTTTTTTGCAAAAATTCTTCTGTTTGGAAAAGCAGACAGCATGAAATATATTCCTCATATGAGCTCCACTTTGAGTGAAACAAGTTGCATTGGGATCGTATCGCCGAGACGGACGCAGTCATTCAAGCTTTGAGCGATACTGAGCACTTTGTTTTTTGAGCTAAATTCTGATCACCTAATCATTCCTCCCCACTATAAGCCTTTTGGACCCCAAAATATACTATCAATTGTACAAAAGGTGAGGGTACAGCTCCCTAAACTTCTTGATCTGCAACCTTTTGGACTTAGAAGGATTTTTTCCCTTCAGTCCCACTCGAAGGTATTTGACATTCCCTCTCTTTGAAGTTCTGGTTCTTCTATCAAGTATGAGGTCTTGTTGAAGTTCATAAAGATATTTTGGTGATAAAACATCTATTGATGGCATCTAAACATGCTCTCCTTTATCATCAATCAAATGAGGCTCAAACAATCTCAAATTCTCAACATTAACGACAAAGTATATTTGCATATAAGGAGGCAAATCTAGCATAAATGCATCAATCTTTTCCGGAATTTTAAAACGACCATAACGGATTGGGTTCTGATTTTTACCTTCCCCTTGAAGTCTCTCTTTGCTAATATATAACCAAACTTCACCTCCAATGTGAAATTTATGATTGACATGATGTTTGTCATGCCTTGCCTTGTAGTTGCTTTGACCCTTTTCAAGCTGTTCTTGCACTGTATGATGTATCAATTGAATTTGCTCTATGAACTTCCTTGCCTTATTTATTTTGCTATGACCATCGATGGTGACATATTTCTCAAAGATGAATTCCAATGGCGAACTTGGCAAGTACCTAAAACATGCCTCAAATGGTGATGTGTTTGTGGAAGAATGCTTTGCCCTGTTGTATTCATGTTGTATGTAATGCAACTATTCATCCCGCAACTTGGGATGTTTGCTGCAATATCCTCTGAGAAGATGAATGATTGTCCTATTGACCACCTCCATTTTTCCATCTATTTGTAGATGAAAGGCTGTACTCTTCTCCAACTTAGTGTCCATCATGTCCCACAAATTTGACCAAAAATTCCCGACAAATCGAGAATCTCGATCACTTACATTAGAAGTAGGAAGACCAGAATGAACCCAAATATTTTGGAAGAAAAGATGAGCTATTTGTTTAGCTTTAATTTTCTTTTTACATGGTGTTAGTATACACATATTGCTGAACCTGTCTACAAATACATAAAAGTAATCATGACCTTTCCTTGACAATAGAAGACCTCCTACTAAATACATTGAGATACTCTCCATGGACGTGAAGGTACCGGAAGTGGAGTCTACAATCCTAGTTTCCTGTTGCTAGGCTTACTTTTTTCACACAAAGAACATCCTCTAATGAAATGAGATACATTATCAAACATGCGTGGCCAATAACAATACCTTTGGATATTCACTATTGTCTTGCCTACAACAAAGTGTCCAACAATCAATGAAGTGTGCGCCTCCCTTATGATATTGTTCTTTCTCCCTATGGAATACATAACTTGCCCAAGTGATACAACAAACTGTTATGTACATGGTAATCTAACTCTTCAATTTGGTTTCCTTGCCTCAAGCTTGCATACACATCTTGAAAATTATTATCATATGCATATTTCTTAATGTAACTTTTCATGTAAAACAAAATTGTGCTTGAGTATAATAGATGAATTTACAATAGGCCTAGAAAGCATATAAACTACCTTATTGTAGATTCCCTTTTTGTATTTGATAACCAAATGAAATTGTTGTAGAAAACCAATCCATCTGAAGTGTCGTGATTGCTACAACTTTGACTGTGACTGTAAGTACTTTAATGGTTGATGGTCGGTATGGATAATGGCCTCCTTCCCCACCAAGTAGTGTTTCCATTTTTTAACACTTTGTACCTATGTGTAAAGTTCTTTTTCATAAGTGGGATAGTTAGTCACAACACCATTAAAAATTTCAGAATGAAATGAAATGGGCTTACCATGCTGCATAAGAACTGCTTCCATGGCATAACCATTAACATTCGTTTGAATCTCAAATGGCTGTCTAAGATCCGGAAGAGCCAATACCGATATTGAAATGATCTTTTGTTTTAAAGAATCAGATGATTTCTACTATACATCTCCCCAATGGAAGACTTTCTTGACACTAGTCAATGCATGTAGTGGAGTTGCAATGGAAGAAAAATTAGTAATAAATTTCCTCCAATATTGTGCTTCCCCTAAAAATCTTCTTACCACTATAACTGTATTGGGCTTGGGCCAATTCACAATGACCTCAACCTTAGAGGAGTCTATCTTCAGCTCACCTCTTCCAACAATGTGTCCCAAATACACTAAAGAAGTCTTGCCAAATTCACACTTTGACATCTTTAAAAATAACTGTTCTTTTCTCAAGACATCAAGTACTTTGTTCACATGCATGACATGTTCATCTTTGGATTTTCTGAATATGAGAATATCATATAAGTAAACAATGAAAAAATCATCTAGAAATGGTCTAGTTTTAAATGTGGTTTTCCAAATGTCCTCTTCAACTATTCTAACTTGATGATAAGTAAACAATGAAAAAATCATCTAGAAATGGTTTAGTTTTAAATGTGGTTTTCCAAATGTCCTCTTCAACTATTCTAACTTGATGATAACCACTTCGCAAGTCTAACTTAGTGAAATACTTTGCATACTTCAATTGATCAAGAAAATCATCAGTTCTTGGGAGTGGATAAAAATTCTTTACCGTTATATTGTTCAGTGCACGAAAATCCACACACATGCGCCAAGTCCCGTTCTTCTTTGGCACTAAGACAATGGGTGAACCACATGGAGAATTAGATGGGCGTATGATACCTTTGTTCAACAATTATCGAATTTGATTTTTGATTTCCATGCTCTCCATGATCGACATGCGATACATGCCAATGTTTGGAAGTGGAACATCCTAATGTAGCTGTATCTCATGTTGAATTCCCCTCTTGGGAGGTAACCCATTTGATTCTTGAAACATCTCCCCATTATTTCTTACCACATCAAACAAATCATATTTTAACTTATCATCACAGCCTTCAAAAGATTCAAAATCAATATCGTTCTTTTTCTTGATCATGATAAGCACAAAATTTTTACTTGCATTTACTAGTCTCTTCATCTGCCCTGCATTAACAAAAGAAATGTTTGACTTTTTGCGATGGGCTCTCACAATATACTCTACTCCATCCTTGAGCAATAGATATTTGTTCTCATGGTAATAAAATACTTCTTTCCTATCATACAAATATGGGCTTCCAAAAATTATTCCTGAAATGTCAAGTGGAACTACATCTAACTCAACTTCATCAATGATTTTTTCAGTAATGGCAAACCTGAATAAGCATTTTCTTGTAACCTGTAAATTTGCATTATTGACTATCCAACCCAAGGGATATGTCTTATGATGAGGTACAGTTTCAAGATTAAGCTTTTTGACCAAGTCTTTTGAAATTAAGTTCGATTGTGACCCACTATCAAATAATGCATCAATCTTTGTATGATTTGAAATTACCCTTATATGGAACAACTCTATCCTTGATTCTTCATTTGAAGTGTTGTTGTGACTATGTGAGGAGCTAGTGCTTGAAATAAATTCTTTTCCTTTTCTGAGCATGGTTGAAATCTTGGTCTCATCACCGGAATCGGATCCAAGATCATGTTGTGTGGTAACGATCATCTTTTGTTTTCCCTTATTGTTTGGTTTCTTCGGCCTTAGTTCAGGATTGTGTGGTAGCGGTCGTCTTTTGTTTTCCCTTATTGTTTGGTTTCTTAGGCCTTAGTTCAGGATGTAGTTTCCAACAATGGGCTTCATCATGCCCCGCTTTAGAACAATGTTGGAATATCATTTTCTCCCATTATTTTTTTGGATTGAACATAAAGATAGTATGTTTTAAGTAGGAATGTAAATCAACAGTGTATCTTGGGAATTCAAGTTTACTCCTAACAACAAAGATATTTTCCTAAACTCATGGCTATAGTCTTGAACTGTATGGCCCTTGATTTGCCTAAAATTTTTCCAACTCATAATGGCTTTTTGCATATAGGCTAAAGGATAAAAATGCCTTTTAATTGAAGAAACAAATTCAACCCAAGAAATGGATATCTTACCATGAATTCACATTTCCTCTTGAGTCTTTGCTTCCCACAAAACTAGTGTTGCTCCTTCTAGCCTCAATGAAGCCAACTGGATCTTTATGTCATCTTCTTGAAGGTTCTCAATTCTGCAATAAACCTCCAATTTTCGAATCCAATTGTCTAATTTTTCTGCATTCACCTCACCATTGTACATGGGAAGTTCAAACTTAATGTCCAATTTGAGTAAGGGAGTTTTTTCCTTTGGGGTTTTTGAATGAGTATGAACAGTTTTTATGGTGGAAGTGGAAGATGATTCTGTTTGAGATGAAAAGAATGCTGAAGATGATGAGGAAGATGAAGAGGAAGATGAAGATGGTGGAGATGGAGGAGGCTTTCCTCCATTACCCTTTGAATCCTTCTTTTCATCTTTTTTATCTTCTGAGCTTCCCTCTCCATGTGGGGACTTAGAAGTCTTTCCAACCATTCTAGTATTCCTCTCTTCATAGAGGACTCTAACCATGTCAGTTAAGTCATAGAAATCTTTCTTGAATGCTTCCTCTTCTGAAATACCTCCAATCTCTCCTGCTTCAGACATGATGGCTTAAGATTCCAGCTCAGCTTCTGGTACTTCTTGTACCTCCTCAATCTCAATTGAAGGTAAAACTTGAGGTGCTTCAAGTGCAATTGGGATTTAAACTTTGGGTGGAGATTGTGGCCTTGTGGCTCTCCTTCTTCTTGGCATTACCTCAGGAGTTTCAACCAATAGTTTCCCTTCTCCTCTCTACAACTTTAACCTTGTAAGCATCACACATTTGCAACCATTAAAACCCTACTTGCACAAAACTCAAGCAATCAAGCAAATAACCTTTGCTTTGATATCAACTTGATATGTTGTTGAATGTCAGTTTTGCTATGCTAATTTCAACTTCAGAATTAAAAACACTTGCTTATCATTTGCTTCATGTGCATAGGTTTCCTTTATGGTGTTTGTGAATGAACAGGTAAATTTTTTCAAATTCATGAGAAAAATAGCATGAAAGTAAAGTGCTAAACAACAACAAACAAATTTAATGCAAACTATAAAAATGAACACTTAACACAATGTTTTGATGAAGGAGTTCACCCCTCCTGTGCTACATCTCCTTGGTCCAGCTTCCATGGCTTGGGCCTCTGTATTAGCTGAAAATAGAAAAAGTGTTGTTTACAATGCTCTACTACTCCTGAAACCTACTTCAATGTGCTCAAAACATCAAAATAATATAGGAATGCCTTTTTCTGATCCCAATTTGGTCAAACTTTGCAAAAGTTATGGCAAAATCAATTTCTCCTAGGAATTCTCCACTAAAATTGGAGGAACTCCAGTTAACTCCGCTAACACTGGAGGAATTTCAATTTTTTTTTTTTAATTAATTAATTAATTTATTTATTTTCAGACCACTAGAAGTTTCGCCAAGCTAAATATGCATTAATTAAGTGATAAGCTCATTTAATTAATGTTAATTATGAGTAGCACATAATCCGCGTAGTTATGTAACCGTTGGCTTGGCGTTCTTCATGGAAGTGGACACATGTCGTGGTAATCATTAACCATTATAGAAAGTGGCGTTAGTTTGGTGGTTAAGTGGTAGTGGTTACATGGTGGCGATAATGCCAATGGTTATGGTTTGCATAGCCTCTGGTTCTGTGGTAACAGTCACATGGGAGGGGGTTGGCCTTGTCCTCCCCCCAATCGCCAACATTTGAAAATTCAAATACGTATTGCGACTATAATATGTTAATAACCAACGTGGTGGTACAGTGGTAAGTCACGTGGTTTTTTCAAGCGAGGTCGCGGGTTCGACTGCGTTGACCTGCCCATTATTTTTCCATTGCGCACTGATAAGTCTGATCTTTGGAGAGGGACACGTGGCGGCCTCCAGGCTTGCCACTTGTCCCCTCTTCATTGGTCCATCCTTCGACCAATAAAGTGAAGCCAAATCACTACACCATAAATAAACCACAACGCACCAATTGGCAAAAACTTAATGGCCATTGACCAATTTTGACCTGCCTAGTCCCCTGCCACATTAGCAGTACGGACTGCTGACTATGTAGTGACTGTAATTTTTTTTTTTTTTTTTGCAAAAATTCTTATGTTTGGAAAAGCAAACAAAACAAAATATCTTCCTCATACAAGCTCCGCTTTAAGGGAAATGAGTTGCGTTGGGATTGTATCTCCGAGATGGAAGCGGTCGTTTAGGTTTTGAGCGATTTTGACCACTTTGATTTTTGAGCTAAATACTGATCACCTGATCATAGAGCCAAGGAACTTTGATGAGGCAAGTAAAGAAAAAATTTGGATAGATGCTATGATTGAGGAGTTAGAACAAATTGAGAGGAAAAAGACTTGGGAACTAACACCAAGACCTGTCGGAAAGAATGTCATTGGCACAAAATAGGTATTCAAAATTAAGATGAATGAACAAGGTCAAGTTGTTAAAAACAAATCCAGACTAGTGTTTAAGGGTTACTCACAAGTGGAAGGTCTTGATTATGAAGAGACTTTTGCTCCAGGCTTGAGACTGGAGGCAATTATGATGTTTTTGGTCTTTTTGTGCTACAATGATTTCAAGGTATACCAAATGGATGTGAAGTATGCTTTCCTAAATAGTGATCTTGAGGAAGACATCGATATGGAACAACCTAAAGGTTTTACATTATCAGATAAACCTAACTATTTATGCACATTAAAGAAAGAAATATATGATCTTAAAAAAGCACCACGAGCGTGGTACTCTAGATTGGACAAGTACCTTCAAAAATAGGGTTTCAAGAGAGGAGAAGTTGATAGTAATCTATATATAAAGGTTGATGGAGATGAATTATTGATCGTAGTTGTGTATGTGGATAATATTATGTTTGACAACAATAAATATCATCTAGTAAAATGGTTTGCTGAAGATTTGAAGACCAAGTTTGAAATGTCAATTATTGGAGAACTAATCCTACAAAAACACGGAGGCACATTCATTTCTCAAGAGAAATACCTAAGAGATATGTTGAAAAAGTTCCAAATGGAAGACTGTAAACATGTCTCAACCCCCAAGGCAACTGGATGCAAGCTATGTGCATATGATGAATTGTCTGATGTGGATCAAAGGCTTTATAGATATATGACAGAAAGCCCACTATACTTAACAACTTCTAGATCAGATATAATGTTAGTAGTCGGATTAGTGGCAAGATACCAATCAACACCTAAACAAAGTCATCCATTAGCAAAAAAGAGGATATTCAGATATTTGAAAGGGACTACAGACTATGGAATATGGTATCCAATAGGTAAGGATTTTACATTTACAACCTACACAGATGCGGATTGGGCCAGTTGTGTGTATGATAGAAAAAGTACAAGTGGTGGTGCATTATACCTAGGAGTGACTTTGGTTTCTTGGTTAAGAAAGAAACAATAATCAGTTTCTCTATCTACAACAGAAGAAAAATACATAGCAGTTGCAGCTTGTTGCACACATGTCGTGGATGAAACCGACATTCCAGGATATGAAGGTGAATTTTAATGAACCTATATCTATCAAATGAGACAATACAAGTGAATTAAGCATTTCGAAAAATCTTGTGCTCTATTTAAAGACTAAGCATATACCTATAAAGTACCACTTTCCCAGAGAACAAGTGGCTCAACAAACAGTGAAGATTGAGTACATACCCACAAAAGAACAAATAACATATATATTTACAAAGCCTCTTACTATATAATCATTTGAATATCTGATAAACAAGTAAGGGATAATTCCTACAAACTATCTTCACTAATGTGACTTCAAAAGAACCTAAAATATTATAGAGTCTATGAAATTGAGCACGATCTAAGGGGGAGATTGTAGGAGCAGGAAGGAGTAATGAAAAGGAACAAGAGGCATATGATTATGTCAAGAATTTGAAGCAGTTAAGAATAAGCAAGAACAAAAGCATCATCAAATTGTGAGATCAAGCCACTTTCTTCATGAGCTAGAAACATCAATCAGGTTCACCATTCAAAAGTCCATTCTTTAATGTTTTGGTTTTGTACACATGTATATATCCTCTACACAAACTTGTAAATAAATATTTTCAAGCATACATAGTACTGCTAAGACATTTTCATATCCATTCAAAGCACATTGGAAGATAATCCTAACTTATTGTATGATTGCATCATCATTTTTTCTCAAAATTCTTTATCTTCTAATAAATCCAAGTGTTTATATGGAATGCATCAATGTACACTGTGATGATCCCTGTATTTAACTGCCATTTGATCTATGAAAACCTGAGATCCATCCAAATATTTACATGGAAGCAAAAGCAAAGGTATTGCCATCAAGAGGAGGAGAAGATTCTATATATTTTTATGTTTGGTTTATAGAAGCATTCATCATGAAGCATGATGAGATCTACATCCGAACCATATTATTTTCAATCTCTATGTGAAGACATCTATCTCAACAGCTAATCAAATGTTGTATTAATGTAAAAGATAATTTCATGTACATATCCTTTATGATTTCAAGAGACTGCTATTGTAATGAAAATGGTTTTGCAAGTAATTAAGTTACATTGCTACATTTCATTGCAATAGGATTTTTCTAAATCCTTCAACACCCTTATTATGAACACAAAGATTTGGATGCAAGAAGATTTAAAGTGTATTCATTATCGATAAAAGAAATCTCATGAAAAGAATCAACAACATAGTTGAAGAGAATAAACTCCTATATCAGATGAAGATCCACCATCTAATAAGGATTTGGATGAAAAATCAATATATCATGAGCTTATAGTTATTCTAAAGCATACCATTTAAATTCAAAGATGCATCTTCTTAACATGAGGCTATGCTTAAGCAATTTTTTTTTTTACAAAGATCTATTTATTTTCAAAAGAAGAGATTGTTTGATAGGAAGAGGGCATTCTCCATATCTATAATGTTGTAAAAATAAGGCTTATCTCTCACATAACACGCAAATGAACAAACATTCAAATCAAAAACTCTATTCTCTGTAGCCACTCAAATGTATTTTTCAAAGGCATCCAATACTAAGAAAATTTCAATAGCACCAAAATCTTGAACAAGAAATCAATGATGCATGCCATTGAAAGAGACATCACAAATTAACTACATACATTGAAAAGTTCCAAAAAGAAAAAAAAAATGAAGAAGAACCCTAAAAAAATCAGGAAGACTAAGAGAGTAAGTAAGCATCTCAAGGAAGGAAATGGCAACCTAAAAAGGGAATTTGAGAGCTCAAAATTATGTCCATATGTAATGGTAAAAATGAACACTCACACGTAAAGTATGGCAAGGAAGAGTAACGACTATGTGGTCAGGAATATCATTATGGGTTTTCACAATTTTAATCAAAAAGGAAATGGGAGCAGAGATGGCAGATGGAGACAAAAAGTCAGATAATGAATACCAATAGCCATATATTCCAATCATATATATTTAATATATTCCTAATTAAATTATTCAGTGGTGCATTACACAAAATCTAAATTAAGCCATGACCATTGGAGAGCGATGAACATTTTGATGTTGCATTAATGCACACATGGAATTAGTGATATTGGAACAATTGTAATCCTTTTGGCAAGTGACGGAATTAGAGGGTAACATTAATTCCACTGCAGACAAACCTTATATTGGAATGATGTTATTATACAATATTTATTAAATAACATCTTTGGGAAGCCTTAACATATGCTAATGTATGCTCTTTTGTGAAAAAAATAAAATAATGATGAAATGAAATAAGCATTAAATAAATGGCACGCAACATTTGTATTATTTGAAGGGAACATTGAGGTATTGAAGGCAACGTTGATACATTAAAGAGACTGTTGATACATTAAAGGCAACATTGATAGAATTGGAGGCATTGTTGATACATTTGAAAGTAGCCTTGGATTATTTTATATTGTTGAATAAGGGAAACATCTTATATTATTTGTGGTAACCTATTACTTTGATACCGATATTTTTTTATCAGGCAACAATGCATTTTCTATGCACAAGAAATTTGTATTTACAAATGGAATGGTTTTTAGGGTTTTATGTTATAATCTCTACAATATTATTATGTATATTAAATGAGCAATGTTATGAATGGCCAACATTCTCATAGCTCTAGTTTTTTAATTGTTCCATGATATTTTTTTTCACAGCTGCAGTTGTAACAACATATGAATTTATGCAGCGTCAACCTTGTATGAATATTGGTACTATCCTCCTGGAAGCAGCTTTCTCTATATTTCTCTGGAGCGCATTCACCATTATTCTTTGCAGCTTTAACTTATACAACAGATGCGTTGATGAAATGTAATATTTCCAAGCAGAATCTCCATTGAATAACAATAGCGTTGCCATGAGATGTAAAAGCTACATTGAATAACAGTAGCGTTGCCATGAGATGTAAAAGTTGTGTTGAATAACAGTAACGTTGCCAAGAGATGTAAAAGCTACATTGAATAACAATAGCGTTGCGATGAGATGTAAAATTTGTGTTGAATAACAATAGCTTTGTCATGTGATGTAAAAGTTGCATTAAATAAATTACAACAATGTTAAATTTGGAATGGAACAACGTTAATGGTGTGGCCAGAATAAGTTCAGTGTTAACATTTAAAATTTTCCCAGCATAAATTTATAGAACAACACAATATTTCTCTTGCCAAATGATTATTTGGAGCAGCACGTTATTGCTCTGGTCGAACGATTTATCTGGAGCTTGTCAAACGTTTATTTGGAGCATCACATTATTTCTTTTGCCAAACGATTATTTGGAGCAACACATTATTGCTCTGGTTAAACGATTTATCTGGAGCAACATTTATCTGGAGCTTGTCAAACATTTATTTGGAGCAACACATTATTTCTCTTGCCAAAAGATTTATCTGGAGCAATGTTTATTCCACTTGGTTGGATGTTTATTTCTCTTGAAAGTTTATTACGATGCAATATTATTCATATATTGAACGTTTAATTCCTCTTGGATGTTTATTATATTATGCTGCAATGTTATTCATATTAGAAAATAGTGGTATCTCTATTGGAGAGCAGCCAGGTGGAATGGTTTTAATATATCGCAATGGGTTCATATAGTTTGCAATACCAATATCGTTGGAGCATTATCGTTGGACCCTATTCAATATGATTGGCACATATATATGTTTAATGCCTCTTTAATATCGTTAACACATGTATGTATTTAATATATATGCTCCAACTTTAATATATAAACTCCAGCTTTGCCATTAATGCTTATACTCAGACCTTGACATTAATATATTGGCAAATACTTCATATTTGTGGTGGTATAAGCAGAAGGCATCATATATTAATGTCTAGGCAGAATATATTGATGCTTCAATATTGGTATATGATATAAGATGCCTAGTCAATCTTTTTTGGGGCAACATTAAGATGGAATGGATGGCACTATTAATCTATTATAGAAGAGAGAATTACATGGAGTGAATTATTAATATATTTTAAAAGATTTAAATCTCGGTGTAATATGATTGTTTTTACTTTAATAAGCAATTTAGTGTAGTAGTGTTACTATTATTAATATTCTTCTTATGAGTTGTTTGCCCCAATTAGGGTTGTGGACAAGTTATTTTACACAATCATTCCTAGTGTAAACTACATATACATTGATTTATACATATTGGAGCAACATTCATTTTTGCAGATTTGTTGCCTATTACATACAGGATTATGGATATTTTCTTGGTGTGAAGCCCAAATTTTTTTGTTGATATTACATTTGAGATGTCTTGCCAAAAATCTCCTCTTTCTAAAGAGGAACTGGTTGGTCACTACCACTCCTTTCCATTGATGCCAAAGGGGGAGGTAGGTAGAGGTATGAGGTAGTTGAAGGCAGAAGAAGAATTTTCCTTTGTCCATGGCAATGAATTATTGTGTTGCCATCAATTCAAAAGGGGGATAATGTTAATAATATTGACATTGAAATCAAATGATCATGTTAAGGTCATTAATCTAATTGATGGGGGTTGACTGTGTTAACATTAATTTACATTTCTTGGAATGCAAAGGCTGAACGTGATGTGAAGTGCAAAGGCTATGTTAATCAATGTGAAGGCTAAACATTGTTAAATGGAACATAAAATATTGAGACACAAGCTGAAAAATATATGCTTTCATTGAACAAAAAATGTATGATACAAGCTAATACAAATTTGATTTGTCTCTTGTAATAATTACTGGTTGAGCTATTTTATTTCAACTCTAGTTTATGTTACAAATTGTTTTTAAAAGACCAAGAGACAATGTCTCATTTCATATTACTTCCAAGAATACAAACAACCAATATGGCTTGCTTATAAATTATACAATGTGGAATGGAAAAATAACTTTTGGAAGTGAAGTAGTCTGCATAAGAAGATTGATGAGCAACAACAGAAGAGGCACAAAGTTGAAAAGGAGAAGCAGTGCAATTAGTAAACATGACAGTAGAATTGTATATAAGGTAACCAATATTTGTGTCTTGATGTTGTGATTGAGATATTTATGAGCTTCCTTTGAGGTAGGAGCCTCTTGTAGGTTGGAGCCTACAAAAATATGATGTAATAAGGAGTAGTAGCTTGACTTCACATCACTTTCATCTTAAATTTGTGGTTTTCTCCTTTCGGAGTTTCCAGTTATATCTGGTGTCTTCATGTGTTGGCTCTTGAATTTTGTGTGAAGGTTCTAGAATTATTGATAAATATATCTACAAATCTATTTCTATGACACCTGAAAAATGAATTCAATAATAATATAACAAATACATAAACCATTAGTTGCATAAGAATAAAATTAAGTTGAGAAAAAGTAAATATTTTAAATTACTCATTCACCCCCCTCTCAGTAATTTCCAATCATAAATATCAATTGGTATCAAAGCAGATTTCCTCCAGTAACAACTGGAAGGAGGTCCTAAGTCAGTAAAATGGTTAGTTAAGAAGGATACTCAACAAATAAAGCCCCTCTATTTACGGGTACAAGCTATGCCTTATGGAAAGTGAGAATGAAGACATATTTAATGCATCTAGGAGTAGAAGTTTGGGTTGTTGTGATGACAGGATATGTAGAACCAAAAGAAACAACTAGTGACAAAGATGCAAACTGAATTTTATAGCTAATGTAAAAGCTATGAATGCACTTCTGAGTGGTCTATGTAATTTTGAATTTATCAAAGTAATGCATTGCGAGACAACCAAAGATATATGGGTTAAATTAGAAAATATTCATGAAGGAGATAAAAAGGTAAAGATGACCAAATTACAAATGTATAGAACGTAGTTTGAGACCTTAAAAATGAATGAAGACTAAGATATATCTAAATTATTTTTAAGAGGTGATGAAGTTGTAAATATCATGATGGGTCTAGGAGAAACAATCAACGAAAGTGTAATAGTTCAGAAAATATTGAGGTCATTACCTTCTAAATTCAATCCTAAGGTTTCAACTATAGAAGAGACAATAAACTTTGAGACTTTGAACATGGATCAACTACTTTGCTCTTTGACAACATATGAGATAATAGTTTGTAGATTTATGTGGTGTGGTTTTTGTGATTCAGGATTCGAATATTTCACAGTCTGCATTTTTTGTTGTCTATGTTTTGAGTCTAGAACAAGACTCATCCTCATGATTGATTTACAAAGAAGAGAAGTAGAAGGTATAAATATGGTATTGAGTGATGTGAAAGTGACTAGCAAACCAGCTCAAAATGAAAGAAAACAAGTTTTATTTATAATCCATTGTTAATTTTAATTTTAATTTTTTCCATGTTATTTTATTTTAGCTTAATAATGATTTATGGTTTTATTAATTATTGTTGATAAGTTATAATGTAAATTAATGTAATATTTAATAATATAAATAATGATGTTATTGATTATTAATTAAACCACCTTTATTGTTTTAATTTATGTAATGATTCTTTTTAATTCTATTATTAAATTTAAATTTTGTTTTAATGTTAAAGGGTTAATCTATAGCTTCATTTTTGCTAGATTATTTAAGCATGTGTATTTAATGATGTATTTGAAAGAGGTAATAAATGTTATTTCTAATAATTTATTTATATTTTTTATAAACTTCAAAATATTATTTTGCTATCATGTCTTTAAATTAATGTTAATATATTCAATATAATAATATCATGTCCTTTAAATTAATGTATATATTTCCAATATGATAATTATTATATTTGGTAATGAATTGTTGATTTATTGTTACCTATATGTTTCAAAATATTGTATATGAGTTTTTTTATTATTTATAATTATATTTATAATTTAATTTATTTTGTTTAGATAATATCTTATGTTTTATGTATTATATTATTAATGCTTAGATTTCTGTTTTTATTTAAGCCTATGCTATTGGATTATTATTAATATATTCACTTATGTAACTTAATTTTGCCTAGGTTAGTTCATGTTATTTAGCTTATATAAATGGTATTTCATAATAGAGCTTAATATTATTCTTAGGGCTATGAGAGTGATGGAGATGGCAACCAAGGATGGGTCCAAAGAAGGGAGGGGCTTAAAAAGGGGTGAGTTATAATTCATACTGGGAAAGAATCATGAGAGGTTTGAAAGGGAAATTTACGAGGGGGAGGGGAATGTGATTGAGGGACCAGGTTGGAGGGCGGGCATGATGCAGAATGGTAGGGTCGATGAGAAGGGGAGGGGAGCATTTTTATTCAATGTGGGGGAGAAGGGAGATCCAATTCCTACTAACTTCCAAGCCTCCATCTCTATTGATGTTGTGCGGGTGTTTGATGATTTCAAGAGCCTCCCGTACTTTATGCTTGAAATGATGTTTTTCAATGGCAATGACCTTTGCGTCTTCTAGGCAGATATGGTGGTTTGTCTTGCCTACATGCTCAACTAAAGATGAAGAACGAATTCTTTCATTACAAATATCTGCACCATGCTCTTTGAGCCTGATCTTAACGGACCTACTTGTTTCCCCAATATACTGTTCTCCACAAGAGCAATTGATCATATAAACGCCTTTCTGCTGGAGGTGCTCAAGGTTGTCCTTGACATATTTCATTCTTTGTTTAATAGTTATCAAGGGTTTGAATGAAGTTATGATATCTTTCTTCATGAGAACTTTAGCTAGCTTGTCAGTGACCCCACAAATGTATGGAAGGTAAGCATTAGCAGATGGTTGGTTCCTAGATTTATCTTTCTTACTTCTGGATTTGGCTTTCTGAATGGCTTTAATGATGTTTTTATTATTGTATCCCAAGCTAGTAAATACTTTCTTTAAGTAAGTAATCTCTTGCTCAATGTGGGTATCGTCCGATATTATACATGCTCTAGTAAAAAGGGTTTGAAGAACACCCATTTTTTGAGCTGGGTGGTGGTGTGAATCAACATGAAGGTAATTATCAGTATGAGGCTTCTTTCTAAATACTTTGTGTCCTAGGGTACCATCCTTGTTTCTAATGAGGAGGATATCAAGGAATGGTATGCAATTATTCTCCTCAACCTCCATTGTAAACTTAATGTCCTTAGACATGCTATTGAGGTGGTTTTAAAAGTTATTAAGTTCTTCCTCCCCACGAGGCCAGTCAACACTGGTGTCGTCCATGAACTTGATCCAAAACTTGGGTTTTAGAAGATAGGTGTCTAGAGCTTTCTTTTCAAAATTTTCCATGAAGAGATTGGCTACAATAGGTGAAAGAGGTGGTCCCATAGCCACTCCCGAAGTTTGCTCAAATATTTCCCCTTGGAAAGTGAAGAACGTGGAACGGAGACAGATTTCAACCAGTTTCGCAGTTTGGGGGTCCGCCACTTCTTTAACTACTTGGATTGCTTCATCTAGGGGAATATTGGTGAAGAGCTGGACCACATCAAAACTAAAAATTTTATCTCTAGGATTTAGCTTAGCGCGTTTAATGAACTCGACATTTTGATTAGAGTCTTTGATAAAAGAGTTGGTTTTACCAACTAGAGGAGCTAGGGTGTTGGCGATATACTTTGCTAATTCGTATGTGGGAGCTCCAATAGTATTGAAAATAGGTTTGAGGGGGACATCAGTTTTATGAATCTTAGGGTCCCTATAAATATGAGGTGTAATTTCAGTGTCGGGGGTAAGACACCTTTTCAGCTTCTCATCTAGGTTGGTATTTTTAATGGCTTTTTTGACTAGCCTTGTAATTTTTGAGATGGGGTTTTTTTCAAGTTTTTTGTAGCCACCACTATTATGTAGGTGGTATTTCATTTTGTTTATGTATTCATCACGATTCATCACCACAATGGCACCTCCTTTGTCGGCCTTTTGAATGGCAATGTCATTATTATTTCTCAGGCTTTTTAGGGCTTTCGGCTATTCATGGTTTAGATTGCTTTTTGGAGGCTTGGCTCTTCTCAGGATGACGATGCACTCCTGTCTAATAAGTTCTTTATCTTCATCATTGAGAGCTTTGATTCCATCTTCAAGGCTGCAAATGATTTCTTCGTTAGGAATCTGTTTGGGGGTTACGACAAAATTGAGTCCTTTGTCAAGGACTTTGGCTTCTTCCTTTTTCAATTCGTAAGAGGAGATATTAATAAATTTTTTATTAGATTTATTGTGAGAACTGTTTTTTATGATTTTGTTATCTGATATATTCTCTATATCATCTTTTAAGTTATTGTCCATTGTATCAAATCTCATTGTATTATTATCTAGTTTACTATTTATTCTATTCTATTATTTATTGTTTAGGATATTAATGTTTTCATCTAAAATATTTTTATCCATATTGTTTATCTAAAATAATGTAAGTATTGCTTAAACTATTATTTTGGTTCTCGCTAATATCATTCCCACATGATTTATTTCTTGTTTTATTGTTATTAGTTTCATCGTTATGATTTATATTGTTTTTTAGAACTTCGTGTCCCATCCCTATTTTTTCATTAGGTGTGTTATTTAACCGCAGAGAGTTACTTACCTTATTGAGTTGAGAATTCCAAAAGGGAAGGCAGTCACTAGAGAGGTAGCTTTTAAGGCAGACAAGTCCATAGAAGAAAATGAATGTTCATGCTCAGGTTCTGATGAAGAAGAAGAAAAATTTGTCAGAAGGTTGAATAAAGGTATAAGTAAGTACAAAGCAAATTTCCATTTAAGTGTTTTAATTGTGAAAGAGTATTATGCTTCAAAATGTTCTTATAAGAAAGAAGAAAATCAACCTAAATGGAAAGAGAAGAACAAGTTTAATAAAATGCAAAAAGATAGAAAATTTAAAAGAAAAAATTTCTATGCTTAAGAAGATAACTGTGTATCTGAAGTTCCAATGAATCCTCTAGTGAAGATGGAACCAGTGAATTCATGTTGATGGCCTTGGAAGAACTTGAAAAGGATTGTTAGGAATGTGAAGAAGAATAGGAAGGAGAGGTAGACCTTGAGGGGGAGTTTATCAGTGCCCGAGATGAAATAGAAAGGCATAAACTAATGAATAGAAAGCAAAAGGAGATCTTATTAACATATGTAAAAGAAGAATCAAATCCAGAAGACATTATCAAGTTGAAAGTTGAACTTGAAAAAGCAAAGAAGGTGGATGACATTTTGATGCAACAAATAAAAGAGAAAATCCAGCAGTGTGAAATATTGGAAGAAGAGGTTGTAAGTTTAAAGAAGAAGCTAGAAAAGGCTCAAATTGAACTAAACATGAATATTCAACAGATAAAAGGGTCTGAAAAACTAGATGTGACATTAAATGGTTAGAGGTCTCCACTCATAAAGACTGGGTTAGACTATGAACTAGAATCCAGTAAATCCAAGGCAGCAGATAAAAAAACGTCACCTTTGTAAAAGCTGCTAGGGGAGAGGATGATATCTCACATCAATGTGAGAACAAAAATTTGAGCAACACCAATGTCAAATGAACAACTACAAAGAAACATTTCCCAAAAAGTACAGAAGGCAAAAGGAATGGATAATCAAACAAAAATCTATTAGAAACCATACTTCTTTAGGAGATAGGATTATCAAATATCAAGATGGATAGATTCTCAAACAACGTCCACTGCTGTAAAAATTATAGAGCTTATGTCAGAAAAATTGATTTGGGAAATTTTAAGAGAAGAAAGAATGGATTCATAAACATTAAAACAAACATGAATGTAGACAAAAAATCATTTTCTCCTCTCCTTGATATCATTAAATGTTTCTATTATCACAAATTTGGGCACAAGTCATATGAATGTCATAAAAAAGACAATAGATTAACATTTTAGAATATTTATAAAACAAATGGATGCATGCAATGGAGAAAGAAGCTAGAAGAAAAGAAACCTGATAAGTGTGACCTAGTTTTGTATGCTAAAGGTCAAAACAATAAATGGTATGTGGACAGTGGCTACTCTAGACATATGACAAGAGATAAAAGCAAGTTTTTTTCCCTGGATGAAAATAAAATTGGAAATGTCACATTCGACAATGTTGAAGTAGGAATAATTAGAGGAAAGGGTATAGTTAGTCTGAACAAAGGAAGATGAAAAGATCAAGATGTTCTATTTGTAGATGGTCTAAAACATAATTTGTTGAGTGTAAGTTAGATGCCTGGCAAAGGTTGTGATGTTCTCTTTAGAGCTCAAGTCTGTGAAATCAAGTCAACATCTACAGGGAAGATTTTGGCTAAAGGAGTTTGAACTAAAAATAATGTATATATATATTGAAGGAAGAGAGTGAAGAATGGTACATCAACAAATAATATAAATCTTGGCTATGGCATAGGAGATTAGGGCATCTCAATTTTGATCACATCATTAGAATGAGTAAGAAGAGAGCAGTTAGAAATCTACCAACATTAACGAAGCCTCAAAACACTATATGCAAATCATGTCAAATGGGTAAACAAACATGAAAATCATTCAAAGTCAAAGATAAACTATCAAGTAGTAAGTCTTTGCAACTATTTCAAATGGATTTGTGTGGGCCTTCAAGAACAGAAAAGCTAGGAGGAGAAAAATATTTCATGCTGGTAATCGATGACTATTTGAGATTGACTTGGGTGGAATTTCTTATAAATAAGTCAGAAGTATTTGAGAAGTTCAAAATATTCTAGGCATTGGTAGAAGATCAAATAGGGTGCAAGATAAAGTGCATAAGGTCAGACAGAGGAGGTGAATTTACCTCAAATGAGTTTGCAGACCTATGTAATGAATTTGGCATAAAATGACAATATACTATTGCAGACACACCTTAACAGAATGGAGTTGCAGAAAGACAAAACATATCTATTCAGCAAATGTCTAGAGCCATGATACAAGAAATAAAAATTCCTCAAGCCTATTGGGAAAAAGTGCTACATACAACAATACATATTCTCAATCAAACATTTTAAAGTATTTGGGAGTAAGTGATATATAAAAAATAATGATGAAAAGCTAGGAACGTTTGATGCTCGATCAGATGAGGCAATATTTTTGGATATTCATAAAAAAGTTAAGGGATATAGATGTTATAATATAATACTGCATAAGATTGTGGAATGCGTAGATGTAAAAGTTGACGAAGAGCTACCTAATAAGAAAAAGAACACATGTTTTATCAATCCTCCTGGAGATCATCATCATCATGTCAGTGAATAAAATGAAGTATAAAATGAAGAATTAGAAGATACATAGACTCATTCAAAAGGACCCTTAAGACACGCTCAAAAGAATCATCATGAAAATCAAATTATTGGAGATAAAAATGAAGTAGTACAAACAAGGAGGTAACTAGTAGAAAAATCTGAGCAAGTTCATATAATTATGTTGTTATAGATAGAGCCAAGGAACTTTGATGAGGCAAGTAAAGACAAAAGTTGGATAGATGCTATGAAAGAGGATTTAGACAAAATTGAGAAGAATGAGACTTAGGAACTAACGCCAAGACCTATCAGAAAGAATGTCATTGGCACAAAGTGGGTATTCAAAATTAAGATGAATGAACAGGGTCAAGTTGTTAAAAAAAAAATCCAGACTAGTGCTTAAGGGTTACTCATAAGCGGAAGGCCTTGATTATGAAGAGACTTTTGCACCATTTGTGAGACTGGAGGCAATTAGGATGTTTTTGACCTTTTTGTGCTACAATGATTTCAAGGTAACCAAATGGATGTGAAATATTCTTTCCTAAATGGTAATCTTGAGGAAGAAGTCTATATGGAACAACCTGAGGGTTTTGAATTATCACATAAGCCTAACTATGTCTACAAGTTAAAGAAAGCACTATATGGTCTTAAAAAAGCACCACGGGCGTGGTACTCTAGACTGGACAAGTACCTTCAAAAATAGGTTTCAAGAGAGGAGGAGCTAATAGTAATATGTACATAAAGGTTGAAGGAGATGAATTATTGATCATAGTTGTGTAAGTAAAATGGTTTGCTCAAGATATGAAGATCAAGTTCGAAATGTCAATGATTGAAGAGCTTACCTTCTACCTAGGGCTCCAAATCCTACAAAATCCTGGAGGCATAATCATTTCTCAAGATAAATACCTAAGAGATATGTTGAAAAAGTTCCAAATGGAAGACAGTAAACATGTCTCAACCCCCATGACAACTGGATGCAAGCTACGTGCATATGATGAATCACTTGATGTGGATAAAAGGATTTACGTATCTATGATAGGAAGATCGCTATACTTAACAACTTCTAGACTAGATATAATGTTAACAGTATGATTAATGGAAATATACCAATCAACACCTAAAAAAATTCATCTATTAGCAACAAGAGGATATTCAGATATTTGAAAGGGACTACAGGCTATGGATATGGTATCCAAAAGGTATACACAATGCAAATTGGGCCAGTTGTATGGATGATAGAAAAAGTACAAGTGGTGGTGCATTCTACCTAGGAGTGACTTTGGTTGTTTGGTTAAGCAAGAAACAATCATCATTTTTTCTATCTACAATAGGAGCGAAATACATAACAGTTGCAGCGTGTTGCACACGTGTTGTGGATGAAACCGACACTATAGTATATGAAGTAAATTTTAATGAACCTATATCTATCAAATGAGACAATACAAGTGCAATAAGCATTTCAAAAAATCTTGTGCTCCATTCAAAGACTAAGCATATACCTATAAATTACCACTTTCCTGGAGAACAAGTAGGTTAGAAAACATTGAAGATTGACTACATACCCACAAAAGAAGAAATAGCATAGATAATCATTTGAATATTTGAGAAACAAGTTAGGGATAACAAACTATCTTCACTAAAGTGACTTCAAAAGGAGAACCTAAAATATTACAATGTATGAAATTGAGTACGCTCTAAGGGGGGGATTGTAGGAGCAGGAAGGAGTAATGAAAAGGAACAAGAGGCATATGATTATGTCAATAATTTGAAGTAGTTAAGAAGAAGCAAGAACAAAAGCATCATCAAATTGTGAGATCAAGCCACTTTCTTCATGAGCTAGAAACATCAATCACGTTCACCATTCAAAGTCCATTCTTTAATGATTTTTTTTTTGTACACATGTATATATCGTGTACATAAACTTGTAAATAAATATTTTCAAGTATACATAGTACTGCTAAGACATTTGCATATCCATTAAAAGCATGTTAGAATATAAGCCTAACTTACTGTATAATTGCATCATCATTTTATTCTCAAAATTCTTCATATTCTGATAAATCCAAGTGTTTATATGAAATGTATCAATGTACACTAGGATGATCCCTGTATTTAACTTCCATTTGATCTATGAAAACTTGAGATCCATCCAAATATTTACATGGAAGCAAAAGCAAAGGTATTGCCATCAAGCGGAGGAGAAGATTTTATATATTTTTATGTTTGGTTTATAGAAGCATTCATCATGAAGCATCATGAGATATACATCTGAACCATATTATTTTCAATCTCTATGTGAAGACATCTATCTCAGCAACTAATCAAATTTTGTATTAATGTAAAGGATAATTTCATGTACATATCCTTTATGATTTCAAGAGATTGCTATTGAAATGACAATGGTTCTGCAAGTAATAAAGTTACATTGCTACATTTCACTGCATTAGTAGGATTTATCTAAATCCTTGAGCACAGTTATTATGAACACAAAGATTTGGATGCAAGAAGATTTAAAGTGTATTCATTATCAATAAAAGAAATTTCTTGAAAAGCTTCAACATCATAGTTGAAGAGAATAAACTCCTATATCAGTTGAAGATCCACCATCTCATAAGGATTTGAATGAAGAATAAATACATCATGAGCCTATAGTTATTCTTAAGCATAACATTTAAATTGAAAGAGGAATCTTCTTAACATGAGGCTATGTTTCAACAATTTTTTTTTTTTATAAAGATCTATTTATTGGCAAAAGAAGAGATTGCATCATAAGAAGAGGGCATTCTCCATATCTATAAATGTTGTAAAAATAAGGCTTATCTCTCACATAGCACACAAATGAACAAACATTCTCTGTAGTTACTCAAATGTATTTTTCAAAGGCATCCAATACTAAGAGAATTTCAATAGCACCAAAGTCTTGAACAAGAAATCACAGATGCATGCCATTGAAAGAGGCATCACCAATTAACTACATGCATTGAAAAGTTTCAAAAAGAAAAAAATGAAGAACCCTAAAAAGATTAGGAAGACTAAGAGAGTAAGTAAGCATCTCAAAGAAGGAAATGGCAACCCAAAAAGGGAATTTGAGAGCTCAAAATGATGCTCATATGTAATGGTAAAAATGAACACTCACACTTAAAGTATCACAAGGAAGAGTAACCACTATGTGGTTAGGAATATCATTATAGGTTTTCAGAGTTTTGATCATAACGAAAATGGGAGCAGAGATGGCAGGAGACAAAAAATAAGATAATGAATACCAACAACCATATAGTCCAGTGATATACATTTCATATATTCCTAATTAAATTATTCAATGGTGTATTACACTAAATCTAAATTAAGCCATGACCATTCCAGTGATATACATTTCATATATTCCTAATTAAATTATTCAATGGTGTATTACACTAAATCTAAATTAAGCCATGACCATTAGAGAGCTATGAACATTTTGATGTTGCATTAATACACACATGGAATTAACAATATTGGAACAATTGTAATCCTTTTGACCGGTAACGGAATTAGAGAGTAACATTAATTCCACTACAGACAAGCCTTGTATTGGACTGATTTTATTATACAATATTTATTAAATAACATCTTTGGGAAGCGTTAGCATATGCTAATGTATGCTCTTTTGTGAAAAAAATAAAATAATGATGGAATGAAATATGAATTAAATAAATGGCACACAACATTGGTATTATTTGAAGGCAACATTGAGGTATTGAAGTCAAGGTTGATACATTAAAGAGAGTGTTGATATATTAAAGACAACACTGATAGAACTGGAGGCATCCTTGATACATTTGAAGGTGGCCTTGGGATTATTTGATATTGTTGAATAAAGGAAACATCTTATATTATTTGTGGTGGCATATTACTTTGATATTAACATTTTTTAGGCAACAAGGTATTTTCTTTGGACGAGAAATTTGTATTTACAAATGGAATGGATTTTAGGGTTTTATGCATTAATATGGGCAATATTATGTATATTAAATGCTCAATGTTATGAATGGACAAAGTTCTCATAGCTCCAGTTTTTTAATGGTTCCATGATATTTTTTTCACAGCTGCCGTTGTAACAACATATGAATTTATGCAGCATCAACCTTGTATGAATATTGGTACTATCCTCCTGGAAGCAACTTTCTCTATATTATTTCTCTGGAGCGCGTTCCACATTATTCTTTGCAGGTTAACTTATACAACAAATGCGTTGATGAAATGTAATATTTCCAAGAAAAATCTCCATTGAATAACAATAGCGTTTCTATGAGATGTAAAAGCTACATTGAATAACAGTAGCGTTGCCATGAGGTGTAAAAGTTGCGTTGAATAACAACAGCGTTTCCATGAGATGTAAAAGCTACATTGAATAACAGTAGTACTGCCATGAGATGTAAAAGTTGTGTTGAATAACAGTAGCGTTGTCATGAGATGTAAAAGTTGCATTGAATAAATTACAACAGTGTTAAATTTGGAGTGGAACAACGTTAATGGTGTGGCTAGAATAAGTTCCGGGTTAACATTTGAAATTTTCCCAACATTAGTTTATGGAACAACACAATATTTCTCTTGCCAAATGATTATCTAGAGCAAAAAATTATTCCTCTGGTCGAACGATTTATCTGGAGCTAGGTCAAACGTCTATTTGGAGTAGCACATTATTTCTCTTGCCAAACAATTATTTGGAGCAACACAATATTTCTCTTGCCAAACGATTATTTGAAGCAGCACATTATTGATCTTGTTAAACGATTTATGTGGAGCTTGTCAAACATTTATTTGGAGCAACACATTATTTCTTTTGTTAAACGATTTATCTGGAGCTTGTCAAACATTTATTTGGACCAACACATTATTTCTCTTGCCAAAAGAATTTTCTGGAGCAATGTTTATTCCACTTGGTTGGATGTTTATTCCTTTTGGAAGTTTATTTTGATGCAATGTTTTTCATATATTGAACATTTATTCCTCTTGCATGTTTATTATATTATGTTGCAATGTTATTCATATATTAGAAAATAGTTGTATCTCTACGGGAGAGCAGCCAGGTGGAATGGTTTTAATATATCGCAACGGGTTCATATAGTTTGCAATACCAATATCATTGGAGCATTATCATTGGGTTCATTATCATTGTAGCCTCTTCAATATGGTTGGAACATATATATGTTTAATGCCTCTTCAATATCGTTGACACATATAAGTATTTAATATATATGCTCCAACTTTAATATATAAACTCCTGCTTTGGCATTAATGCTTATACTCAGACCTTGGCATTAATATATTGGCACATACTTCATATTTGTGGTGGTATAATTTAAAGCATCGCAGAAGGCATCAGATATTAATGTCTAAGCAGAGGATATTAATGTTTCAATATTGGGATATTAATGTTTATATTAATGTTTCAATATTGGGATATTTTTTTGTGTAATTTATGCTACTTCTATTATTATACAAAAAGGGTTACAAAAAGCTTACATCCGCCATGCTGAGATGGTTACAGCTGGACATTAACGCTGGAAGAAAGAAGCTACCATAACACCGACCATGACTGAAAGACTGAGAGACTGAAAGACTGTAAGACTGACAATTGAACACATACCGGAACCCATTGAAAGCCAGACCGCTAGACACATGCCAAAACTCCCTATCCCGGCCTTTGCGAGGAGATACATACAGACATAGATATACCAACAGACATAGATACATGTATAGACTGACTTCGACTTGAACCGACCTGAAATGAACAAGACTATCCCACAACAAACACTGCGCACTATGGCAACCGAGCACACGACCTGAAACCGCAGAAGCGACCTCCAAAACAGCAAGGAGACGAGCTCAAGCATCCACGGAGGTGGATGGTTGCTCCTCAACAATTCTGCAACCATACTGATTGGACGCACTCGAATCTGTGTAAGGAGCATCATCCTTTGCTGGCTCGCTTGGTCCCGCCACCGCACCCGAGGCTTCCGCAGGCTGCAGTCTTGGACATTGAACAGGAGAAGGTGGCCGTGGCTCCGCAGGGACCTCTGGAGAGGCTGCGTGTTCACACTTCTCAATCCGCACCGATACAAAATAAGTGGCATTATCCAGGGAACATGGGAACCGAAAGCGGGTTGAGGGGTGAGAGCTGTGCGAGCACGCAGCTGCACGGCCTCGGCCTCTTCCTCTGCCTCGGCCCCGCCTTGCCCCATGGGAGCTGACTTCTTCAAAGGGGGAATCCAATGAGGGTGAGGAGCGCTGAGGGGAAGCTCTTCCTCTTGCGCCTCCCCTAGACCCACCCCTGCGACTGCTAAGGCGGAGCCGTTCACGCGGCATTCTGGAGCAACGCTGCAAAAAAGGCTACACAAAAAAATAGTTTGCCCCTCGCCACAGTTCACAAAGAACCAATTGACCTTGTCCAGAGGCGGAATAATGCACAGAAGCACGAAAGGCGACGAATAAACCTTTGAAAAAACGCAGAGGGGCGGGGCGAAACTTACCACCGAGAACTAAATCGGAGAGTCACCCTGAGCGCCGAGGGGCGCAATGCAAACATAGACTAGAACAAACTGTAGCTGGTAGACGAGAGAGCCAGGGCGCCCCAAGGAAGAGACCAAGGCCTTCTGAGCAGAGGGCCGAGGTCTGAACCTTAGAAACCGCTGCCAAGGCTCAATCGTCAGCGTTAACGCGTAGGAGCAAATCATCCAAAACCAAATGAAACAATGAAAAGACCTCAGAGGCTACCTACCTAGCAAAGGCTGGTTCTTAAAGACCCATGGATCGACATTCCAAACGCTGAACATTCCAACGCAGGCCGACTGCACGCAGAGCACCGGAGAGGCGAATCGAATGACAGAAATAGAGCAGCTAACGGCAAGTTGCAGGCCCGTATTAAGTGCTGCATTGATTGTATCAGGACGGGGGTGGCAGGCCCGTAGATCGCCTCTACATCTGGCGGATCTGGGCTGCCACTTGCCCAACGGGGAGGCCACCCCCTCATTAATAACCCAATTAATCACCCGCAGCCGGGGATTGAATGTCCTGAATTGCCAAAGAGTGGCATTCCTGTTGGAGTTGAATATCCTCTGAGTCATTGAGAGTGCCTGAGTAGGGAGGGCGATTCAGGTCAACTCCTTGGTTGGCCAATCGATCTGTTACCTTGTTGGTGGAACGCTTTACATGCTTAAAAATGATGCTGTTGGGACTCCTGAGCCTTTCCTCCAGTGTTTCGAGCCTGCTGAGCAATCTCTAACTGGAGGAAATTTTGGCAGGTGAGGTTCCTGCTTGAATTCGAGTTGCTGCATTGATGAGGATCAGGGAGTCTCCCTCTGCTTCTAGCGGGTAGTAACCGTGTTGATCAGCAATGCATATTCCTTTCCATAAGCTTTCCATTTCCGCGACATTATTAGTGTCTTTGCCTATCGAACCATAGAATATGTGCTGGACTATACCTCTGTCATTTCTAATTACTCCTCCATAACCTGCTGGTCCTGGATTCCCTTTAGCTGCACCATCAAATTTCAATTTGAAAGAGGATATGGCGGGGGGGGACCAATGCACTGGGGAGACGAACTTGGGAGAGGGTCTGGAGAGATCAGAGGGGGCGCAGGATAGCTTAAGATTCCATGAGTTCCAGATGAGCTGCTCTTGAGGGGAGGTTGGCCAATCGGTTTCTTGCCATGACTGAGGCGCCAAGGTTTCTTGGATATTTTGCTTTAAGAGAAGCCAGAGGATTTCATAAGGACGTTTACTATTGTTGAAGACTCTGTTGTTCCGTTCCTTCCATAAGGTCCAGTAAAGAAACTCTGGAATGAGATTCCATAAAGAATTCAGAATGGGGCTTTGATACGGAAGCTTGGGCCAGGTTCTCAGCGTGTTTGCTATGTCCCCCTGACGGTTTCCTACTCTCTGATTACATTGGTCGATTTGCTCCCAAAGCTGAGCCGCAAGTGGGCAGGTCTCCATAAGATGCAGAATGGTCTCCGATTGGAGAGAGCAGTTTGGGCATCTTGAGGGGCCAATGAAGCCCCTTCTTTGCAAATTGTCCCTGGTGAGGATGCGCTTTTTTCTTAAGAGCCATAGAAAGGTAGAAACCTTGGGCCAGAGTTTGGACTGCCAGATGTTATTCCATAGCTGATATTTATCGGTATGGCCTTGCGCATAACGCAAAGTATAAGCTTCTTTGGTAGTGAAGGTCCCTTTTGTCGAATTTCCCCACCTCAGTTTGTCCTGCTGGTTTGACTGCTTGATTTTCTTGTGACTTAGCTCTTGTTCAATGTCTGCGAAGGTCTCACCATGCCAATCCGCCTGCCAAGAGCTTGCGGGCTTCCACTGTTGGTAATCTTGAGTCTCTTGCTGCTGCCAGAACTGAGAAACATTAACAAGATTGGTGCGCTGCATATGGGTCTGCTAGAGGGGTTTATGGAAAATTGAGGCAAGTTTTGGGAGCTGCTGCCAGGAATCCTCCCAAAATCGCGCCGAATTCCCTGAGTGAACTTCCCAAAAGCTGTTCTCCTGGATGAAGGCACTATGAATTTTAGCTGCGTTCCAAATCATGGAGCCTGAGATACTAGGACTGATTCTGATTAGTTCATCCCAATGACTTCCAGGCGCATATTTGGCTTGCTAGAGCTTTGCCCAAGGAATGTGTGGTTTTACTAACCAATTCCACCATACTCTTGCTCCCATGGTGTCGTTGCTATGAAGGGGATCCCGTAGGCCTAGTCCACCATTGGATTTCAGTTGGTAGGCTTCTGTCCATTTAACAAGGGCCCATTTCCTGTTGAGCCCTATAGATCCCCATAGAAAATTCCTTTGAAGGTTACGAATTGCTTTGAGGACCCATTTGGGAGCGGCTAATATAGAAAAGAGATAAAGAGGCATAGCTTGGAGGACGGATTTGAGCAGAATGAGTCGACTGGCTATGTTGAGCGATCTGTAGGTCCAGGAGGAAAGTCTGGCTTCCAATTTTTCCAGCAGCATACGCCAAGACGCATGCTTGAGAGCAGAGACCATTAGGGGGGCGCCCAAGTATTTGGATGGAAGCGTAGCAATGGAGAATCCAAGGATGCGTGCAAAATTTCTTTGAGTGGAGACAGGGGTGTTGAAGAAGAAGAGTTGGGATTTGGATGCATTGATCGAGGTTCTAGAGGCTTCAGAGAATAGCTCAAGCAGTGCTTTAAAGGTTTTGGCTTCGGAAGACGATGGATGACCAAAGAGCATCGTGTCATCAACAAACTGTTGATGGGATAAGGGGGGGAGTCCATGAAGCACAATGCCTTTGATCGCTTGAGAGGAAACAACATGATGAAGGAGACGACTGAGTCCTTCTGCCACAAGAACAAAGATGAAGGGGAAAGGGGGTCCCCTTGGCGTATGCCTTGCGATGAGCGGAAGGGCAGAGACGTCGAGCCATTGAGTAGAACTAAGAAGCAGGGAGATGAGATGAGATTCATAATCCAGCGGGTCTAGGTGGCATTGAAGCCGAAGGCTAGCAACATTTGATGAATATATTCCCAACTGAGCTTGTCAAAAGCTTTGGAAAGATCAAGCTTCATTATCATGCCTGGTTTTTTAAGGATTTTTAAGGAGTGGATCACCTCATTAGATAGGATAATGCCGTCCATTATCTGGCGCCCCTCGACGTATACCATCTGTTCTGGAAGGATGAGAAGAGGTTTGAGCCTATTTGCCACCACTTTGGAGATAAGTTTATAGATTACATTACAGAGGGCAATCGGCCTAAATTTGTCAGGCGTATTTGCTTCTTCCCCCTTAGGAACCAGAGCAATGAAGGTGGAATTGAGGGAGGGTAGGAGCCAGTGCATAGAGCGAGATTCTTCCACCAATTCCCAAACTTCGGTACTAATTAATTCCCAGAACTCATGAAAGAAATTGGAGGTGAAACCATCAGGTCCAGGAGCCTTACCATCTTTTAGCTGAGCCATTGCTTCTTCTACCTCTTGCATGGAAACTGGTTTTAGTAAATTTTGATTGTGGTCTTCCATGATTAGCTTGGGGATGTGCTATGTGACCGCTCTGATAGCTGCTGATCTACTCCGTGTTTGTTCTTTGAGCGCTTCCTGGAAGTAATCCTTGAGTTCCTTTTCCATGTCTTCATGCTTTTCTAATTTCTCCCCTTGACTATTATTAATGAAAGCAATATTGTTGTGCATTCGTCGTTGAATAGTGGAACGATGAAAGAATTTTGTATTCTTTTCCCCTTCCTTTAGCCATATTATTCTGGACTTTTGGCTGCAAAGGATTTCGTCTTGTAACCTTCGAGCCTCTAATTCTGTCCAGAGGGATTGCTCCTTGTTTGCAAGTTTTTCTGTTCTGCCCTCTAGGATAATGGCTTGCTGAAGCGTACACATATTCTGCTCCAATTTTTGCCGGGAGTCCATAATGTTCCCAAATTGGGTTTTGTTCCAGACTTTAAGCACTTGCTTGAGGTGTCTGAGTTTCTGTTGGAATTGAAACATCTTTGCACCTGCTGGGGGGGAAAAGGATCTCCATGCCACTCGAACCACCTCTTTAAAGTTGGGATGAGTGGACCAGAAGGCTTCGAAGCGGAAAGGCCGATTGCAGTGTTTACCCGGTCGTGTCCATTGCAGCATTATGGGCCAGTGATCCGAGCCGCCTTGAGGTAAAATGGAGGCGTGAAAATCTCTGCCCAGATGAATAGCATTATCTGAAATGAGAAAACGATCGAGCCGAGAAGCAATATTATGTACACCCCTACGCTTGTTCGTCCAAGTGTATGTACCATTAGATGTTTGGATGTCTATGAGCTGATTGCTGTGAATGAAATCTTTGAATCCTGAGCTGTCATCTTCTAGCTTCATGCGCCCTCCTTTTTTTTCCCCTAAATTAGTGATTGTATTGAAATCTCCCCCGCTAATCCATAGAGGGAATTGCCTGGAAGAGTTCAAATATGTTAACGTGTCCAGCACTTCTAATTTGTGATGTGAACCTTGCAGAAAGTAAGTGTTGGTGAGAAGACCATGCAAATCCGTCCCAATGAGATGAAAAGTAGCTTGAATGAAATGATGAGTGGCATGAAAATCTTGAAGCATAAGGATCTGCGGGTTCCATACTATTGATAACCCACCTGAGGCTCCGACTGCGTCCACTAAAACTGATCGACTGCCGCTCTAGGCTTTTTTGAGGATCCTATCGAGGGCCGTATTAGTACTTTTTGTTTCTTGTAGAAAAACCACAGTTGGTTTCTCTAACTGTATCATGTTTTTTAACATTCTGTGTTTTGAGGGACTGTTGAGCCCACGCATGTTCCAGGAGATGAGCTTCATGAGGAACTATGGGGTTGGGGCTTGTAAAACTTCGTCAACTTCGGGAATCTCCCTGATTCCATTAAGATTTCTCCTAGAATGATGGTTCTTTGTAGATTGGTTTTGCGTCCTCTCTTCTTTGTCTCTTTTAAGATTTTCTTTCCATCCCATGGACTACCTGCCTGTATACCAAGACATTTGTTGTGTTGAGCTTTGATTAGTACTCCTTCTAGTCTATCTATTTCCCAAGGGGGAATTGAATTATATTCTTTTTTCTTTCATGCAGCTTCAAGTTTGAGAATATCCAGTCCGTCCAGACTTACATTCTCTGGGTCTTCCTCCATATTAATAGGGATACTCTGAAGATCTTCTGTGACCCCCTCTTGCAGACTGAGTGCTAGAGCTGCATCGAGATCCATGGCCGAGGGTTGCATGTCAGCGTCTAGAGCTGGCATTTTTGAGTTCGAGGAGAGAGGGAAACTGAAGGGCGCAGAGGAGGATGGATCCAGGGGATTTTTGGGATCCTGAGAGGAGGACGGTCGATGTGGGGAGGCCTGAGGATCTTTCGGCAAACTGTCTGAGGGATCCAGAGGGGTGAGGATTTGAAATCTATTCTGGGATTTAGCCTTCTTGGGACTGGAGGGAGCAACAGTATGTTTTTTGGCATGCCTGCGGCGATTGGGCACTTTAGTGAAACCTTCAGAGTCTTTATTAGCCTCGTTAGTAGAAGATTTGAGCTGAATAGTCAGTGGACAATCCTTGAAAAGATGGCCATGTTCATGGCATTTGCGGCATCGAAAAGGGATATGTTCATAATCTAGAGGTTGAATCCATTCAAAATCATCATGGTAAAGACTTACCAAGTCTGCAAGGGTCTTCTTTAGATGCATCTATACGCAGATCCTGGCATAGGAGGTGAATCTTATATTTTTGGTTTCCTCTGCAACTTTGATGAAGGTGCTAATGCGATCTCCGATGTCCTTTAAAGTTTCTTCTCTCTAGTACTCCGAAGGAAGGGAATACATGCGAATCCAGACTGGAGCATGACTGAGATCTTCTATGTCTGGATTGAACCTGGGTTTCCAATCACACAGGAAGAGACCTGCTGAGTTGAAGAAATAGGGTCCGCCTTCAAATACTCGGGTTTTATCCTCCAGGCAGTTGAATATTGCAGTGAAGAAGCCTTTGGGGCCTAGTAGCAGCGAAACTTGTCCTTTGGGCTTCCATTTAGAGGGGGTCCATCCGTGTAGGGCTTTTTTCGTTGGCCAGAAGCCAAGAAACTTTCCAATGAGTGCGTGATCTTTCATATATTGTATTTCGCCATTGATTCGGTGACTGGGTAGCTCAACTTTGATTCGTTCTGTGGCTTTTGGGATGCAGGTTGCCGAAGTCGCCTTTGGTTGTGACGCCCTTGGTACGTTTGCCTCCTCATCACCCGTGATTGTATGTTGCACTGATGCATCAGGCTATGCAGAGCTTTGATCTTGGTCTGTGGAGGAACCTGGGGGAAACGGGGGAGTCAAGGTAGCATCGCCGTTCGCTGAATGATCGTTTGAAGGAGGGGGGGAAAAGAATCCCGCCCCTCCTGCCAGGGAGGACATGACGTGATGCGTAGCAGAGGCCCGAAGACGTATCTGCTAGCAACTCTGTGATGTAAGCCACTCTGGAAGGTGCAGGGGGCGCAGACCTGAGCATTGGCTGCAGAGTACAGAGCTCAGAGCTTAGGGTTTCTTGACTCGTATTAACTTCATATAATTCATTTATTAGTCTTGAATCAACAAATGAATTTATTGTGCCTGAGACTAAGATTGAAATTAGATCACAACCTTTATTGTTGGAAAGTTGCAACACTCATTTTCCAGTTTCTGAAATGAATATTTCAAATATATATACAAAATCTGAAAATGTAATTGAAGCAATTTCTAATGATTCTTGTGATCAACAAGCAGGCCGAATAGAATCTAGTCAGCAACAAGATTTAAAAAATGGATATGTTAATCTCTCTTCTCTTCGGGTGAATACTGGAAATTCAGAACACATTTCTAAACCTAGAAGAATTTCATTAAACCAGAATTATTATAATATGATGAGTTGTCAAGATGACTCTTTTCAACCAACATTATATTATCGTAGTAATTATTTTCTTTATCATGATATCTTTTTAGATCAGGTTTCATTAAATAATGACCATTTTAATCTGTCGGTTGAAAACAAGTTTATCACTAGTTCTGAAAATTATGAAACAATTGCTTATTCAGATGATAATTCTTTAGTCATCAACGACGTTTCAAAATATTCTTCTCTCATATTTTCTGATTTTGTTAGTACTGATTAGTCATTTGATTTCCAAGAGAAGGAGGTAATTTATGATGAATACAATCATGATGATGAAAAATACTCTTATCCTATATAAAGTACACTAATTTTAAAAATTGATTTCTTTCATGGAGATTCACATGCTATGATTTGGTCTCCTATTGTTGAGCACAAATTTTATCCTGAACATTTTGCTGAGTTAGTTTAGCAGGTTTCCAACGCTTTTCATTCTGATTTTCTTTTGGAAACTTGCATCTATAAAATTTTGTTGTAATTCTACCACTGAATTTAATGATAGGTTACAGAGATGCCCTGTAACATTATGTTGTAATTTTCATGTCCATAGCAATTTGGTTATGATTGCTTCCTTTCGATTCATTTGTTCTGTTTTATTTTCTGATTTTTTTTATGTAGGCATGTTCAATATATTAGCATTGAACACCCGCGAGACGCATTAAATGAAGATAGTGAATATGTTATTCGAAAGTTTAACCTGAATATAAAAAGACTATTCTTTTTCAAATTAATTTGATGTTCATTTCATTTCAATTATCTCATTGTCGAAAAATTTTAACTCTCGAGAGTGTTCCCTCACAATTTTCTTTGCTACCTTCTCTTTTGGTTAGTTTTGAATCTCTGTGCAATATACATCCATACTTTTATGATCCGATATATATTTGTTTGGAGACAACTTTCCAAGAGAGATGGTTTTCAAATAAGTTATTTGTAAATAAGTTGTTCTTTGTAGATACTTTAGTTTTAGATGTATATAATTAATTCAAATTTACTTTTGTTGTTTTGAATTGTTCTTTTGTTACTGATATTTGACTGGTGTGTACATGCAGTAAACAAAGCACTTGAATGGTTACATTGGAAGTTTGATTTTAGCTAGTCATAATCTGCTTTTTAGATTAGAATTATGAATATGTTATATTTCTTTTTGTTAACTTTTTGTTGATTAAATAAAAGATGATTTTAAACATTCTTAAGAAATACATGGAAGAAGACGAAGATCCAATAACTTAAACTGATTATTAAGTTATTCCAAGTATGCATTTGCAAATTTATTATCATATGTTTGTGTGTTTTTTTCGATTTATTCTTAATTTTTCTTTCTTATAATTTGTTGTTCGTTTTGCAAATTTTGGTATGATCCAACTTTTGTGAATAAGACAACTGTGATAAACATAAATGATAAATGGAGCATCTTTCAAACCTTACTCTAGGAGATTTTCTTAACTTGAAATTTTCTTATCATTTTTGTGATATGTTTTAAAGCAAGATTTGAGTAAGGAAATACATCTCTGTTAAGCTCTCAAATTCAATTGTTAATCACAACTCTTCATTGGTTAGTTTTTAATAAACTCATGAATAATAAAACTCATTTTAACAAGACAACATTTTACTTGACAAATACATAACAAGATCTTAATGCCTTATGTCAAGATATTACTTTATCTTGTTTGAGTAGTTTCTATTTCATGATTTTGCTTGCAATAGTTTTATTTTATTTTTCGTTGGATTGCATTCCTCTTTGTTCCTATTTTCGGATCTGATTTCACGATATTTCATTTTGTTTCCCTTTGACAATCCCCTTGTGTTCTTTTGGTGATATTACCAAATCTTTTAGTTGAAGGGACTTTTTCACATCCATCTTTGGTCTGATACATGAGAAATGTTTACTCTTAGTTAATAAAATTCATTGGTAAAAGGAATAATATCAAAATAATCATCAAATTGCTATCTTTTAGATTTAGATTTGAAACTCTTATTGCGTTTCCTTGTCATTTTGATAAACTCACTTTATAATATAATAGAATTCTATTTTGCGACAACTTATCTTATAAACAACTCTTGCTAAATAAATGCAAAGAAACATATAAAAGTTTATTATTTTTGAACTCTTCCATGTCATCCCAATTTTAATGAGAAAATTTGTCTCCCCATTTATTAACATAAATTATCAGAGTTTAAATGAAAATTGTAAAATACCTGAAAGATAGGGGGTCTCTATAAAGATCCAGCCTACCATGATCTTGGGTCTTGATGGTGATGACATTATCATATCTGGTTACCAAGCTAGGATAATGGCTTACAACGCTTCACTATAAGACACGAGGTCTCACCACACGATCCCGCTTGTTCATGACTATGAACACTTGTGAATGGAATTTTCATATCTGGTCACCAAGCCAGGACAATGTCTTTTAGAGTTTTAATAAAATAGGTTTCCTCTGAAATATTTAAACATAGATTGGATACTGACATTTCCTTTGGACTTAGAAGTAACCCTGTCGAGGCTATGGACACCTGTTGGAAGTAGTGACTCTACCTATGACAATGAGAGTTCAACTTTTCTTACTAAACACAATTATTCGCTTTTGTTCTTTAGTTTAAGTTGTCATCAATTAAATAGTTGTTGTAACATGACTCTTATAATCAATATTAGAGATACACAAAATGATAACATTTTGATATCTGTTATAAGAGATTTCATTGAAAATCTAAGTCGTAGAACTTTGATTAATTTAACTTTATTCCTTTTTCCTTAGAGTTTCATCATTTTTTAGAGGTAACTGGTTCTTCCCATTATGTTGCCATTGTTTTGATTAAAACACAACCCGCCATTATTCACTTAATTTTCACTAGGGGACTCAACTCTTATTATAATCCAACTAATCAAAGTATATAGTGCCAAAAATGCAGATATTGAGAAAATACTAATTCATATATGATACCACCTAGCTTGATTGGAAGGGGTCTCCTTCTATCACACTTTAAGAATGAACAATAAAGCCACAAATAAACAGGAAAATAGAGCATGCCAAAGATTTCAAGGAGAATCTCATATTAATGCTGAAACAAGGTTCATACCTATCCCATGATCACGAGATTAGATGCCAAAAACAATTTGGAACTCTTTCTATCTTTTCCAAGTTCTAACTTCATCACATTCATATTTAGAATTCACAAACTGCACTCCTAGGAAAGGACATTCAACAATCCAAAATCTCTTCTCCCAAAAAAGTCAAAAGGACAAAATTTTCATAGAAAATCTCCTACAAAATCCTCCTCCCCAATTCACATCATTTCGATCTTGGATCATGATCTCTTGAGCCTCCCGCACATCATGCATTTCAATTCATAAAGTTGAGTAAATGATTTAACGTTTTTTGTTGTTGTCAAACCCAGGTAGCTAAACTGTGAGGTGAAACACAATATGTGTAAACTAACTACTTAGTTATTTCCTATGCAGAAACAAAGAACAAACCAATTATAGGTAACTCTTAGTTGATTCCAGCTTATAATGGTTTTCATAATTCTAAATTCAACTTCTGACCTTGTTGGAACAATATTGTAGATTCAAACAAATGTATTACAATTTCTCACAATTGCTCTTTCTGAAATAGTAATTGTTTAGCCAAAATTGATTTAAGAATGTAATGCAAAAGAATTATAAGTGAAATCAATGTTCCAAGCTTATAATAAAATTCACTCAAATGAAATGATAATTATTTTAATTCAAATACAAACTTCGCCAATTTATCACTTTAATCACTATTTCAAACACACAAAACTTAACTAATTTTCATGATTTAAATTTAAAAAACAATAAATACTAATCAAATAAACAAATCTAATTAAATTATGCTCCCTGTTAGAGTCAGTCTAGTAGCCCTCCATCAGCGATCAAAGCTCTTTGCATTTGCATAGGTAGGTGTCTCATCAGTGTCATTTTTTGCATCCCATAGGCATGCCATAACCCTGATGGAGGAGCTGGTGTCTTTTTCCCCCTCTTGGCATTGCTGGACCAAAGTTATTTCAGTCATTAAATTTTTCAAGATTGTCTTGTCTTGTCTTGAGGTCAAATTCCTAGGTCTAGGGTTTTGGTCAAGTTTGTCTTCAAGGTCATGTCTCTGAAGTTCAATAAATGTTCAGCAAGCCAGAGGGATGATTTTAAAGGTGTTTTTTTTTTTCACAAATTTCTATCTGGTACAGTTAATTTTCACCTTGGATTTAAAAACTATGTTTTTAAAGCCAAGGCCATTTTTCAAATTTTTGTAAAAAGTGATGAAATTTCAAAAAACTTCCAAGGACAGCATGTAACCCTGGCTCCCTTGCCAAGATCCCTCAGATGATATCCCTGCAAAAAGAATCGAGCAAAAGCATTAAATGAATCAATTTGAGGACAAAGGAAACCAAGAAAAAGTCAAGTTTATAAAGTGTCAAAGGAAAAACATTAGAAAGTGGGTTGTGACATGAAATTTATTCAAAGCAAGGTTATAAAGGCTCTATTTCCCTCCATCAAGCTTCATTGTGCATCCAAGCGATAGAGAAATTAGTTGCAAGAGCGTTTGAGTGAATTCGGTGAGTTTGGGAGACAAGAGACCCGTCGAGACTGGTGCGCGACCTGTCAAGCGAGCGCGACCCGTCAGGGCACCTCCGCCAGTGCAAGTTTTATACGGGCGCGACCCATCAGGGACGCGCGACCTGTTGGGCGGTGCACGCGACCCATCAGCGTTCCCTTTATACAAAACCGCCAGCAAGCTGCTAAGGAACCACGAGTTGCTAAATTTTGCAAGGTAGGCCCTCAATCATTAAAAATTATTGCTTGCTACAGTTCAAGAAGGTCATGATTGTATTTTTTAAAGGTCTTCATTTTGCAAGTAAAAGTCTCCATTGTGCTTTTGGGTTTGAAGTTGTCAAAATTGCTAGGGTTTATTATGCTGTTTTGAGGTATCCCTTTTCTTTCCTATTGTCCACCTCCCATTACATATTCCTTATCATTTCATTAAATTTCCCTTCCAAATTTGATAAGAGCCTTAAACCCTACCCCTCTTCCCTAAAAAATAAACACTCAAGTCCTAACCCTACACCTCATGATGCCAATGTAAACAAATATATATCATGATGCATATGCAATAATTGTTGCAATGTTTTTCCCTTAAATCCATGTTTTATATATTTATTCCCATTTTCCCTTTAGAAGTGCCCCTCCCCTAACATTCTCCTCATGTTCCTTGTCCCCTTGAAACAGCATATAAATCAGCATTCAAACAGTCAAAACAGCAGGGTATCCCATGTTAGGATTTTATCTCTTGAGAGGCTATGCTTATCCGGCTCAATGCTCATTTAGAGAGGCTGTTGGCTAAGGCCAACCAAGATAAGAAATTGCTGAGAAACATGAAGAACCATTATTGGGCACGGATGCACGTGTGCAAAGCGAAGATGAAGGCGCTTCAAAGGCGGTTGGCCAAGGCACTAAAACGGAGAAAGAGGCCCGATCCCCTCCATATATTGGCTGAGGCTTCACTCAAGGATCAAGGCACTAAATAGCCTAGCCATAGCACAAATCCCAAGAAATTTTGAGCATTTTGGGTAAATTTTGGTTTTTTCAGGCAATTTACAGGTTTTCTCCATTAACGGGTCTCACCCCCGGTGAGACCCTTCGTCCCGGCAACTCCATTTTGAAAAAACTCAGCATTTCCAGATTTTTCATGGAAAGTTACACTTGCTCAGCCATTACTAAGAAATTTCATCAAGTTTTGGGCCTCC
>APFE031512156.1:0-52532 GCA_000404065.3 Pinus taeda | reverse complement strand
CCCTCCCTACTCCCAAAAATTTCCTCAAGAATTTAGAAGCCCCTTATCCCCTTCATTTCGCTTCATTTCGACCAAAACCCTTGTTCCACACATCGGGATAAGTTTCACTAAAATGATATTTCTGAGGAATCAAAGATGATTTTTTCAAAACTGAGAGAGCTTTTTGTCCACAACATGCCAAGGAAGAAAAACCTTCTTCACTTTTTGCACCGGTGTCATGGTTTTAAAGAAATGTCAAAAATACCGGCAAGAACGAAGGTGCTCCAAGGACGGTTGGCCAAAGCACAAAAACGAAGGAAAACGCCCGATCCACTCCAAATTTTGGCCAAAGCCTCTTTGAATGAGCATGGTACATGATTGGGGACTCCCAGGCCAAATTTCAAGAAATTTGGAGAAAATTTTGTCATTTGTGAATTTTTTGTGCCAAACACAGGTTTTTCCCATTAACAGGTCTCACCCCCCGCGCGACCCTTCATCATGGCAACTCCATTTGACAAAAACTTAGCATTTCCAGATTTTTCATGTAAATTTACATATGCTCCTGGATGGACTTGATATTTTGTGAAGTTTTGGGCCTCCAGAAAGTCAAAACACATGCAAAATTTGACTTTCTGCCACTTTTTTGAACTATAGAAAGCTGTCTAGGGAGAATTGAGTTTTGACAGGGAAAATGAACTCCAAATTCAAAACTTCTAATTGGGTTGGAAAGTAGACTCATAGACCTTTCCAACAAGCTCAGTTTTGCACAATTTTTCTACCTACAAGTGCCCCAAACATGGCTCCAAAGGGGCGCGACCCGTCAGGAAGGGGGGCGCGACCCGTCAGGCAGAATTGTCCAGAAATGCACTGTACAGCCCAAAAAACGCAGATTTGACTCAGTTTGACTTTTTGAGGTGAATGATGATTCTCTTTGATGTAATTATGGTACTTTTTAGACACTTTTACCCTTATGTAACTCTTCTATAAGATTCATTCATGAAAAGGGTGAAAATTAAATGAATGAATCAGTTTCCAAGTTTATAGAGGCAAGTTGTTTTGACTGCCTAGTTTGTAGTGCTTAGTTTAGAAATGGCTGAAACAACTCCTAGGATAATGAGCTCGACCCCTAGAGGCAAGGGAAGAGGTTGGCTTGCCTATATTATGTATTTTCTCAATCATTTTCATAGGTTGGAAGGTTGAACTCTTGAGGGAGAAGCTATTATTGTATTATTTCACTGTATCTCTGCAATTTTTGGCTAAGGAAGACCAGGGTTTTGTAGTCCTCTTTGGGATTCTTGTGGACTCATGTGTTGATGGTGTTTTTTTCAATGCTCTTGTAAGCTTTTTTATGTGATTCATTTCCTTTCTTTACTTCTGCACATTAAACAAATGAAGTGTTAAAGTAAGAATTCATGCTTGCCATGCTCTGCTTTTAAGTTTGTTTAATTTCAATGTTTTCTACTGTCTAAAGAGAATTCAACAAAGTTATTGTTTGCTCTCCTTAACTCTCACCTGTCATTCCTAATCATCCACCTCAATCAAAGGCATCAATATTGTCTCCTACCTCGCCCAAAAGAACCCCCTGCAGAAACTGTGTCCAATCCCCGCACCCAAAATTGCCATCCCCTCAATTTGCCACCAAAAACCCTAAAAACCCCAAATCAACCCTTTTGATCAGTTTACTAGCCTAAAATCAGTGTTACCCTATGGTCATCTCATTCATTGAAGATTTTACTGAGATTGACCGGAGAGAGCCTTCTCATGCCCCGTAGGGCTAGCTACGAGGCTAAATGGTTTGATGTTGCCTTGAGGTTTGCCTTTTTCAGCCTGAGGTGAAATTTCAAGCACTAACACTCCCTAGCTATGTTATGTTATCAAATTGGACTACTATGGGAAAATCATAACACACATTACAGGAATTTTGAAAACCTACAAGCAAGTTGTAGGAAATTTTTGTACTGACAGGAAAACAATGTATGCATATTTTTGAGATATATAACAAAAATAATAAACATGAATCACTCAAAATATGGTAGAACTGATAAAATACCTGAAAAAATATATACAACACATACCAGGGGGGAATCCTGGTGTATGTTTCCAGTGAAACACTAAGAAACTACAGAAAATTGTGCACCATATTAGAAAATTACTTGTATTAATGAGAATCACAAGCTTAATACAAAATCACCACTTTGTTTAGAGATAATTGTTGTAATATATGTTGCTATCTTCTTTATGCATTGAATTTTATACATTAATGTCAAACTAAATTGAATTTCCAAAAACATAGGGCCAGTTCAAAGTTTCAAGCCAATAAAAAATGGTTACAAAGGAAAAATAATGATCTTTGTATGGTCTCCTCGATCCTTCATGACTCGTATGCTAACTTCCAGGTGCAGCAGACCGAATTCCAACTGATGGAGAGCATTCAAGAAATTTCCTAAACAACTTGTAGGATTTGCTGAGTGGATATGTTGCATTGACCAACCTTTGATTCATGGGTTGCAAGCAACTACAAGAATGTCATATATATATATTCCTCCATTAGGCGAACATCTTGATCATGGTCCATGTGTGAGATTCATATTAGCTGACATGGATCTCCACAAAACTTGGACGGATTAAAATAATTTTGCACTATTTCCTTCATCAAATTTGTAAAAGAGAAGGATTTAAGGTTCAAATGGAGGGTTAAAAGGTAAAAATGAGGTGGACAAGATTACTAGAAATTGTTCCCAAAAATGCGTAATCATACCAAGTTTAGCTATATATCCTCCCTTCCCTGGTCACCTTCTCACTCTCGCTTTACACCTCCTAACTTCTCCTCGTCTTCAAGCTCCTCCCTAATCATTTTCCCTTTGAAATGGACCCCTCTGGACCCTCGAATGGCTCTTGCAAATGATGCGAAGGCCTCCATGCAAAGATGACCTGAACTAAAGAACTTCAAAAGAAATTGAATGCCCATTGTGAAGTAGCCTTTAACTTAGAAATCTAGAGTTTACAGGTAGAAGCAACATCACTCAGGGAGGAACTTAGCAAATGGAGCCAGCGCTGTAGACACCTTGAGAAGGAAATCTCTCCACTGGAAGGAGTTATCTCTACATATCACATCGAATTAATAACCTGGAGCAAATGACATTAAAAGAAAGAAAATCAAACAATGCACATTAGTACCGTGTTGTAGGAGAAGGTAACTCCATCAAGAAGGCCAAATGAAGATGAGCAAAGATAAAGCATAGGTATGCACAACCAAATCTTTAAACAATTTTGGTCCTAATAATGAAGTGCAAGTATGTATTTTTGTACATTTGTACATTTGGTTTATAAATGGTGCCCAATTGTTGATTGGATATTTTTCATTGCCTTGGCCTAATGATATGTATATAATGTATTTTACCTTTTTGTTTTATAGGTTTTATTTTTTAATTTTTACTTTTATTTGTAAAATATTTATTTATATTTGTAAGCAATATTTTTATTTTTATCCCTTAAATAGCCCCCGAGACCAAGTTTTTTATTACATAGTGGCTATAGTTCCATTATTTAACAAAACCAAGTGGATTTGACTTTTGAGCGGTTATAATTCACTTATTATAAAAAAAGGCCTTTTTTGTAAAGCCTTTCATATTATAAAATGGTCATAAAACATAGCTAAAGGCTTATAATGAGTGATTGTAGTTTATTCTTTGTAATACATATCGGGGCCCTATAGCTTTTACATATCAGAAATTTTTGTGTTCCACATTGTTAAAACCTCCAATATATCACTCCGTCGATACTACGATAAACATCTATCACTGATATCCCAATGAGCCTCCCCCTTCAACTTTCAATATCTGCCAGGCTCCGATATGTATGACCTGATATGGTATCAATTATGGTCTATAAAGATATTGCGTCTGCTCCATATCGAAGCTCTCATATGTAACCACGTTAGAAATTCCCGATATCAGAAAATCTCCAACATACCTTTCTGCTTGTCACCTGTCTACCTATGTCATCACCTCTAGACCCGATATGGTTATATAATTTCTTTAATTGTAATATCGGCTGCACTTGTTATATCGTGCCTTTTTTATTGGTTCACACCCAAACTTTTGATTTCTGATATTCCTCTGGATCCAATGAGCATATAAACAATGGTTTAATGTTGATATCGCGTCCGCTCCTCATCAGAATATCGATGTATCGACATTTTTTATTTGTGCGCATTATAAAAATTTCCGATATATTCCTCGATACCCTCTGTCATTACCACTTGTCACCCTCCTATGCGACCATTATTACAATAATTAAAAGTCGTTATATCCGTTGGTTTTTTGGGCATTAGTTTTTTTTTTTCAATTATGTTTTTCACCTATTTTAATATGATCTCTGTTATTTGTGATACAAGAAGAGCCCAAGGTCAATTAGGAAGGATCTATGTGATCAATACCTTCCAAAGACATTCTGCCAAGCAACACAACACAATACTAAAATGGGTAAATATGGTTGAAGCAAAGTTTAAAGAAAGACATAGTTTGGGAGCAATGCTTGTATTGCTTATTAAAAAGGAAAATCAACCCTTCATCTTATACTAGACTGGTCAATGTGATCAAGAATTGTTTGCAACGACCTTCTAAGTTCGGCCATAACACCGATTGCCAAAAAAATTCCTCCAAGTAGAAAATGGATCTATTAATAGGAAAAAGTTGTTGAAATCCATTAGGTTAATTTTAGCACTACGCAGACTAAATTGGGGAATTCACTCTTATCTCCCATCAGTGTTTTTCCAGATCCCAATCAAAGCAATCCTTGTGGTTCATTGTAATTTTTTAAATAACTCTTTTGTTGAGAGATTCATGGAAATGGTTATTATTTCTAAATCATGTATAAATACCCATCGATGGGCTGAGTCAGGGGATGGGAATCAGGAGAAGAGGCAAAATGATTTAGGAGCTTTCAGCCTGTTTGTAGAGGAGTTTCAATGCTCATTTTCACTATTGTAGTGGGACTGAAGTCTTATTTGCAGACATAGATCGAGTTGTTGGCAGCGAGGGATTTGCACTACTATAATATTTTGAGGTTCTGTAACTTGATTCATATTCATAATAAAGTTTATTTATGTAATTGTTGTATGGCACTATTGTTTGCATCGATTATTGAAATAAATGTTTTCAGTTTTCAATTACATTTCTATTGTATGAGTTATTTGTTGGCTTTAGCACACTTGTTAAATGTTAATTGTTAGCCCATTTAAAATTATGATCAAGCTACCTTGCAAAATTAATCAGAAATGCTTTTTGAAAACTGGAAATTGTATAAGAACAAATATTTATTTCTTTAGGATGGCTAGCTATCTAACAATTTAGAGTTATAGATGTTTTTCTTTTCTACATGGCATTTCATTTGAACTACTTCAGTACTATGACATGAATTTCTTGTTCTTATACATATTTTTATTAGGAGTTGGAGCTATTTATAGTTAAGTGTCTGGTAACTATTTATTAGGTATTTAGCTATTTGTATTTGATTTAACAAGGATTAGATCTTGTGAACTATTTCCTTGGTCTATTTCCTTCATTCCAATTCCGATTCCTACATGCTTCTTTTCCCGTCCTTTTAGCTTGCTCTCGATTGAGAGAAAGACTATTCTTTCCTTCAATCGAGATAGGTCTAAGATAAGTGCATCATAGGTTAAGTTTTGCATTTTAATTCTTGGTTCTACATCTTAGAAGTCCTCTTCTCAAAGAGGAAAAGTTTAGAGTAGTTTGGATGAGCCATAAAGCCAGCTTAAGGATCATTCTCTTGCTTGATCAGTAAGGAGAATCGATCTGATGTCTCTTATATGTTGGTTATTAAAAGACATACCTTAAGCCAATAGAAAAAGAGAAAAGGTAACTGGACCTAGTCTAACCAGTCAGAACTACCATTTTAACGGAAAATGAATTGCTTGAAGTTCGTGACCGGGTGGTCTCCCTTAGAATGTTGAAAGGGTCATTTTTCATGATCAACATGACCCTTTCAATTATCATATGGGCATGATTGTAGTGTCACTTTCAATTTTTATTGGCTATGGAGTCATCGCAGAAATTGGGATAAAATTTACATGAATCGATACATGCGGAATGTCACTGATTGTTACTCCAATAATGTGAATTTATGTTCAATGTGGAGAGGTTGATATTGTTGATTCATTTATATGGTTATTTTGTGGATCGTGTGGACAAAAGGTGTACACAATGATGACATACAAGAAGATTCAACCATGCAAAGGTCAAAGTCATATAAATATGAAGCAAATGTTACATTCAAATTTGAACATAATAATGGAAGGTGTGACCTCAGGACAATGAATGCACCTTGGTTGAAAGGTTAAGAAGGTTGAGATGATGTTGCTTTGCTTGACAAAAGGTTGCATGACATGAATGAGAGTCCAATTCTTGACATGGGACGTACAAAGTGTATTAATAGATGTGTTATAATTGTTGTTCATAGACCCACAATTATCCATACACAACCTTATCATGTCAATGTAAATACATAATGCAGATGGAAAAACAATTTGGCTTAACAATTAGGGTGACAACAAGTAGAAGAGAATATTACACAATCCTTGTTTGGAATCCCATGCAAGTACCAATGAATTTGCAACAACATCAACAATAAGTATTCTATGGTTTCCAATGATTACCTATATTCTAATCATAACTTATCCTTTATCATATTGTAAATATTTCTTATCATATTTCCAATAACTATGTTGAGATTGATTGAAACATATAACAACTTAGCATTAGACATTCTAGAGTCATAATGAAGTTCAAGAATCATGAGGGTAGATGAAAGGTCATGGTTGAAGGTGAAAGTTCACCCTGATTTCTATAAATATACCCTCATGCCTCATTTTTAGGGGTATTTAGTACTTGAGCTAGGGTTAGGATCAGATAGTTGTTTTGTGCTTAAGGAGCTAAAGGCACTCAACTCTTGGCATCTAATAGGGCGAGTTGTGGTGAGGCTAGAGTTTTTTTAGAAGATGGTATGAGTAGCCCATGTTCCACTAGTGGGATTTGATGGACTTGCTGAATATTTACTTGAATTTGCAGCATGAATAATGATAATTCCTTCACTTTTTAGCATGGATTCTCAAGCATATTCATAGTGGTTGTATTAGATATCCAATATTTTCACTATGTTTGTATGTGTTCTTTCATGTGGGCAATATGTTAATGAACTAATTCTTGGCTTATGACTTGCATGTTTACTTTGAAGAATAAATTTCTTATTCCATGCAATGCCAATAACTTATTCTATACCGATTTGCAATTAACCTCTGGAACTTTCTTGTCCATGTATGTCTAAGATGGTTTTATCTCACTAATTCTTGTTATGGCATGCTTTTTGTTGTTGTTTTATTGTTACATTCTTGTATTTTTTTTTGTAGGTTATCAATCGTGGGTTGACCTCATTCCCATTTTCCAAGCATATCTTTCTTTCCCTTGCTCTTGTTGGAGAAACAGGGAGGCTTACATGTTAAATTTGATTTCTCCTTAGATTATTACTTGTGAATTTGTTGACATTATATTATTATATTTTCCTTCCTTCATGAAGCAATTACCAAACATAATAACATGAAGATCACATGAAAAAAAACACAAGATATAGGCTCCAATTTAGGGAAAACCCCTTCCCTAAGGGAAAACCCAAAAAATATCTTCTTATAGAATTAGAATGAAGTGAGATATCCAAGACTCGTAAACCCTCTAGAAGCCAAGTCAAAATCCTCCTTCTCTTATGCAAATCCATCAACAACAAGAGACCAACAACATATGCAACATGAAAAACAAGAGATACATCAAGGAAGAACTTCCACAAATATGTCTTCAAAAATCTTCCTTCAACTTCAGATTTTAGACTTCCTTCTTCCTGCGATATTTCATAACTTCTTTTTTGAGTTGTGTGTACACATGAGCTCCAAAACACCCTCTATTTATGCTATCTAGAGGGGTTAAAATAGACATTTCCTTTGGGGCAGGGATGACTTGACTTCTAGAGGGGATTTTAGCCAAAATACATATCAAAATATTCCTTTTCCTTTCTCTTTTCAAAAGGTCCAAATAGAACTTTGACTCTTTGAATTTATCAAATCCTAGAAACATGAGGAACATGCTTAACTAATAAAATAATAATTTCTTTTAGCATGAAAACCATGCTTGAAAACACTTGTTTTTTCTTCTTTTTCCTTTTTACAAAAAATTCATTTTGGTACAATTATGAAGACCAAACATAGCTACATTTTCCAACACTCCCTCCTAATTAGGGAGGTATTCATAATTGTACACCCTATACAAGGATACTCTCAAATTGAAATATTTTCACAAGAAGAGTTGGATTGATAAGCCATCTTTAAGCATCAACATCATAACCAACATTGTTAAATATCAACATAGCAAGGCCTTGACTAACAAACTTTATCTCTCCACTAGGTTATAGCACAATGCTAGGAGACTTTACATGAGACACTACACTACCTCTCAAGGCACATTCCCTATCCAAATGCTCACCGAGTATGTGCTTTTAAGGATATTTTTTTCTTGGATTCCCAATCCTCAAAGAATATCAATTCTCTTCGACCACTCTTATCTTGGATACCTTGTCCAATCCTCAAAGATGTCAGTCCACGAGGCTACTACCTATCTTGGATTCCCAATCCTCAAGGAGTACCAGTCTTAGATACTGATCCAATCCTTCATTCTCCATTCTCCCTCCATGGCCTTCACTAGATGTACAACTATTATTCCTAGCCTAGTCCATGACACATGAAGAAGAGAATGCAATGTCCATCATCACTCCCTCTCAACCAAAGAGGAGATCATTATTTCCTCTTGATTAGGGAATAGATCCTTTCTCCCTCTCAACTAGGGAGACACAACCACAAGTCTAAGCTTGTTTCATACTTAACCAATACATCAACTACTTCTTTCATGGAGATACCACTGTAGCTACAGATCTTCATTATATCAGGGCTTCAAACCCTCTGAGTGCCAAACATCAAAATATTTCACACTCTATCTTCACGACAAGGGATTTCAGATCCTTACAATACCATATTATATTAGACTTCAATATTCTAGATCTTGTTAATGATGATCCAACTTTATCATCAACTGGTTTATATGTTCTTCTTCCAAGGAGCAAAACTTCCTCACAACTGCTAGCACATGCCTTCAACAAATATTTGCCTCTTATTTTTGAAAGAGTTATATTAGATTTCCAATATCAATTCTATTCTCATGTTTATTCAAGCCATCAAAAGTGCTATCCACACAATCCATGTGTTACGTGATCAAATCATGTGGCTGTAGGTACAATATCATCAAACAAACTCTCCTTCCAGCCTCTTCACATGCTTTTGCAATATGTCCTAGTAGGAAGCCCAACCATATCCCAAGCATATAATCAATATCAAAATTACCAATAACCTCTTAGTCAAGGAATTATGTGAAATTTTGTTATTTTCTCTCTCTAAAGTCAATGTTCTCCATATTTCAACAAGGTTCAACTTCAACTTTTAATCATCAATGTGTTCTTGGAATGAACTTATTGACTGGAAGATTCAATATCACAGGGTCCTTACAACTCCCTCTTTCCATCATGCTCATCATTATCACATAATCGTCATCAAGCACAAGTCTTGCTTTGCTTTTTTCTTCCATCCTTCCCAACTTGCTTCCATAATTTTGTGTCTCCAATTCCAACAAGTACAACCAAGCAAAATATACAAAGACAAGAACATGATGTCGATTTTTTCAATCTAGGGTTTCCAAAAAGTGTACTTCTAGGGTTTTGGTTATAAACCCTATATTTCTTGATCCAACCATTGTTAGGGTTTTTAATTTCACCAGAAACATCAACTCTAGGGTTTTGGCTTTCAAGCCCTAGGGTTTATTCAATTCAACCATTGCTAGAGTTTTACCACATACCCTAGATGATCCTTGCAAAATTTAAATCTGCAAACCCTAGATTCTATTTTCAAAGAAATAGAGTTTCCTCACAAGGAACAACTAATTAGGGTAAGGATTTTTGCTCTAAACTAAGATTTAGAAACCTTAAGTACCAAAAGTATTCAAGACTTCACAATTCTTTAAAGCCTACAAACCCAAGAAAATCTTAACCCATAAAATAGCACATAACTTTGCTACCTTACCATACCTCTTTTTAGTCAGGACTAATCATTCTCCAGCAAATGCATATCTTTCAACATAGTTGCCTCAACTTCTCCTATGTTGAGCTTTAGTTGACTTCATCCAAGACTACTTTCATAATTCTTTTGATCCATTTGTGTTTCATGTACACACCGACTTCATGATAAAGCTTAACCTCCTTGTATGTTTAGATCACTGTATAATACGAAGTCATTGTCCTGCCATGTTGAAATCAACTCCATTTTTATCAGTCATTGTCACTACCTTACGTCCTACATTACATGAATATAGAATGAGTCTCAGCCAGCCATAAAGGAAACAAATGAATTCTTATAACAGATAGCTGAGCCACACATGAAACATATAATGTGTTACGAGCCTCAAAGCATTACGAGCTACTGTATACACAAAAAGAGAGACGAGCCACTGATCCTGAGCCACTATCATATATGTCAATCGAGCCATACATAGCGCAATTATGCAGATCACGATGCTACTGTGCGTTGTCATCGCTACATAAAAAGCGATGCAGATCACAAATAAAGCGAGCTATCACGTACAAGCCACAAATAATTTTAATATGATCCACATTTGAGAAGCGTGTTGCTTCAGATTATACTTTGGACCTAAGGATGCGATCCTCAAATATATTTGAGTTAAACAAAATGCGAGGCTATCATTGCGATTCAATAGACAATAAGAGTCAATTTTATTATGATGACATTGTCCCGCAAAAATGCGAGCCATTCTATGAAATATATATCCACGTCACTGTAAGTAAATGATACCACTGTCCCATTGTTAGTTTAAACAGAGAGTGTGACTCAGAATTGCCCAGAATTTGTCCAAAATTTGAATTGCCCAGAACTTGTCCAGTCCACCGAGGTAGATACTATAGTGGAAAAAATTATTTCAATAAAAACTACAGAGGGAGATTGCAACAAAATGTGATCTTCAGACCTCCTACTTCCAGGCTTAGCTCTGATAAGATGTTGGAGAAACAAGGAGGTTTACAGGTTAAATTGGATTTTTCCTTTTTAGATAATTACTTGTGAATTTGTTGGTATTATATTATTATATTTTTCTTGTTTTATTAAGCAATTACCAAATATAAAAATATAAAAATATGAAGATTACAAGAGCACAGAGAATATAAGATATAGGATCCAAGCTAGGGCAAAACTCCTTTCCAAAGGGAAAACCCAAAAAATTCTCTTTTTATAGAATCAGATTAAAGTTAGATATCCAAGACCCTTCAAACCTTCAGAAGCCAAGTCAAAGCCTCCTTTGTTATGAAAATACATCAATAAAAATATACCAACAACATATGCAACATAAAAAAATAAGAGATACATCAAGGCAGAACTTTCACAAATAGGTCTTCAAAAATCCTCCTTCAACTTCAGATTTCGGCCTTCCTTCTTAAAGCGATATTTCAGAACTTCTTGTGTGAGTTGTGTGTGCAAATGGGCTCCAAATCACCTTCTATCTATACTGTCCAAAGGGGTTAAAATAGACATGTCTTTTGGGGCAGGGCCAACTTGACTTCTAGAGGGAATTTTACCCAAAATACATTTTTTTTTTCCTTTTTCTTTTCAAGAGGTTCAAATAGGACTTTGAATCTTTGACTTCTTCAAATCCTAGAAGCATGAAGAACATGCTTAACCAATAAAATAATAATTTCTTTGATTATGAAACCCCTGTGAGAAAATATTTTCTTCTTCTTTTTTATTTTTACATAAATTCATTTTGATACAATTATGAAGACCAAACTTAGTTACATTTTCCAACAACTCTAACATCTCCACATTTGAAAACTAGGAGAAAAACATTCATGGTGGAAGTCGGACCCACATACAAGGTGGGGCTCCTATCCCAAACGATGTGAGGTCTAATTGGGACTTCACGTTGAGGAGACCCCCTAACTGTTGACGGGACATTTTTTCCTATCAATAGATTTTTGGTGTTAGAAGGAGGACTAGATTGTAAGCTAAGATTGTGCAGCCCCTATCTTGGCATCATATATTTAAATGGATCCTTGCCAAATATTTGTTTCAGGTTGTTTTTCTAAAAGTATTAATCTTTCAATCCTCGCGGAAATAGTTCATCACTTGTCGCAAAGTAAGTTTGATGGTGAGGGTAGAATATTTGTGTTTGAACATACATGTTAATTTATTCATTTCTATGTTTCTAATAAAGTACAATGGAGAGATGCTTCTTGCAAAAATTTCACCATTACGCTTGAAGGTCGCGTTAAGGAATGGTGCAAAATACTACTGGGTACATCTGTCCATTCTTTCGAACAATTCATCAAGGAACTTCATTGTGATTTTGATAGGTATGATTGAAAAAAATTGTTAAAACGATTAATGAAATTAGATGGGAACCACATGAATTATTGAAATATTTTGTTTATTAGTTTTTTCATCTTTGTTATCAATTTCTTGAGAGAGATATGGATTGGGTGTACTTGGATGAAAAATTTTGGCGATTGGTTTGGTTTTTTTTTTTTGCAACAATTTGAATCTAAAATGAATCCTGATTTTGGTGATAATTCTAGTAATCTGCAAGTTATAAATCAACCATATATTATCCCTAATTTTGTCATGCCAAATTCTTTGAGTCGGGAAAAGTCTCAAGCCTTTGAGGAGAAAATTACTACTTGTGAAATTCTTCACCCCCGAGCAACTTCATTACCTAGTGAAATTTTGGTCATTAATAATGTATGTGATGAAGAGTGTTTAGAGGAAAAGGAACCAAGTGGTATTGCTTCCGGAGCTCTCATATAACATGTTGAAATTGGAAAACCTGAAAATAAAATTGATAAAACACCTCTCCCTGTTATTGAGATCCAAATTAAGCTCGTTAAACATATGCTAAAATTTATTCTTGAATCTCCTCATAATATGCTCCCCCATTCACCTGCTTGCAATAACCTAGGACTTCTCTCAAATAATATTGACCGTGCAATCAACTCCATAGAGCTTAACATGCATGTTGATATGTTGTTTCCTCAAGATGACACTAACGTGTAGGATCTGAGTCTTGAACCAATTTTGGTTGGAATTGATGTCTCTTTACCTGAGTCTTTTCATCTTCTATACCCTGATTTATTTGAGTTTGCTACACCAAAAATTTATTCAAATCCTTTAGATCTTTATCCTACAAGTTTTGATTGTTGGATATATAATAGTGTTGCCTCACAATTAGAAGATAAGAATATTTAATCCCTTGTTCATGATATTTTCCATCTGCAATCTGTAATAAGTGAAGATGAAGATTTTGCATCTCAAAAACCTCAAGGAATCCCTTTGGTTGATTCTCATCATTATTAATTCTTGAAGAGTCTCATGGGTTAGATGCCAAATCTAATCAAATTAGTGACTTTAATGACTATCATCCTATCAAAAATGTCTTCACCCATATTGTTGATGATAGTTGTTCATTTTCACTTGTTGATCTCACTAAGCCACCAAAATTTGATGATTTATTATTTGAAGGTTTAGAGACTTGTTAGAAATTTGAGGCACTTCAACTTCTACTGATGGTTTGATACAAACTTAAACAGGAATGCAACAAATTATAGATATAACCATGTAGAGAAATAACACTTCATTTCATTAATATCAGAATACTGAAATATGCTTACAAACATAATGGAAATAAACTAGCGCAGGTGGTGGTAGCTTATCTTTGAGACAAGATGTGGCGGCTACATGCCTATGAACTGTGTTACAATGAGGCTCCACAACCTATTTATTATTGAGAAACAATGGAAAACCATAAACATAAAAAAACCTAACCCTAGGAGATGAAGCACCAAAATTGTGGGCCACATTTGGGTAAATTTGTACATCGATTTCTCGGGGTCATATCTTTGGCCTATGATCTTTTTTTGGCTATCATAATACCTCGCTTCAAATATCTCGAAGAGGAGCCTAAAAAAAACTTGAAAGCTAGTTTGTGTTATCAGGAAATCTAGTGTCTATGAAGAGCTGCTAGTCCCACTAAGACGGGTAGCTATCTTAGAAACAAACAAACTAAAGTTACTTTCGTTTTCCTTTATGAGAAGTAGATAGGAGAGGAGCAAAGAATACCAACCTCGAGCCTTCGCTTGGTTGCTTGCTTGTTCCTGCTCCCCTCTGATAGACCTTTGCCGCTCCTTCCTTGCTTACCCTCTTCAAAGAGTACCTGTAAAGTCAAAGCAACATAATACCTTCAAAGTACAGAGATTCTACAATCATAAACAATATAGGACTAGATATATATTGACCACATAAACGTATATATCATCAAACATACAAGAATGTGGAGGAAAACTTGAATAGATTTATTGATATAAAGAATAGAAGAGAGGATTACAACCCATTGATCTGACCCAGCGTCATCCTCCCAACATGAAAGCCCTCCTTCACCTCATGAAAAACTTAGATCACCTAACACTATGATGTTCCACCAGGAAACCAACAGCACTTCCTTACAAGATACAAAATTTCAGCCTCTGGATCTCTGGGATGAGGGATCCATATATAGATGTTTGCAAGGGGGTAAGTCAGCTTCTGGGATTTTGATTAGTGTCCTCTCTTTGATAGTTCTTGGTTCCAATTGGAGATTCATGATCTCTTACTCATCCCTGGGCGAATTCAGAGAGGCAAGTGTCACAGGAGAAGTTTCTGGAAGATTCCATGATCATCCACCTTGCAAACTGTCTCTGCCATTTGTCTACTCTTGCCCATCGCACCATACAGAAGGGCTTTTCAGTATGCATCACACTTTTTGCATGTGGCAGGTGAGATGCATCACACCCTTAGCACTGAGCAGTTTGTATGTTCTAGTTCTGAGCAGTTTTCCATGGAGAACTTCTGGGAGATGATGTAATCAATTGACCTTGTTCCTTTAGGGTATGAAACAACACTTTTAGGGACTCAGAAGCCCTTAGTTTATGGACATATGTGATTGGGGTTGCAGTGTCCAAATATGTCTATAACAGTTGCCCCATAAAGCATGAGGTCGAAAATCTTTTAATGTCGGGTAAAATGCTTTATCATGAGGATTCGAGGTTTTTCGAACTGGAAGGCGACCTGTAATAAGATACAACACAATACATTATCTTCATAATATTTTTCATGATCTAGTTGAGGCGGGCATTCCCATGCTCAGCTTTATAAATTCATTTTCATGTACATAGGACAGACAACCATCTGTGTGGCAAACTGATGATTCTGATAGAGTTACCATCCTTTGATTCGGATGATCATCTGTGCAGTAATGATGTACATTTGATGTCTTTATTTTCCTAACTGTATCACAACCCAGATGGATGAAACTAGATCCGGGGTCTTCAAACTCATTCAATCTTCGCTCGAAGTACAAGTCGATCCATGTGAAAAGATGTTCTGGAGTCGAACATGGAAAGACATCACCTAATTACCAGCCAATGATGTAAGCTGTTAACAGGAATGAGAGGAATCACTGATAATGATGATGACCCTCAAGGTATGATAGTACAATTCACGTGGTGTGAAAATGGGACTTGGCGTCGAACACCATGCAAAATCTTTCGGTCGAAGGCCATTGATGTAAACCTGTCGCTGGAAGTGAGAAACTTGCCATTGAGGCATGCAAGCTTCAAAGTACTGAAAGGGTTGTTCCTAGGTCAACTTCTTGGATAATGAGCTGTCATCGACAATAAGTGACCCGTCGTACGAGGGCCTTAATGAATCCCCCATCTACGACACAGAACAGAGGAAATGATTTTGGACGTGAAAACGATCTGATGATACAGGGTTCAGGGTGGCGGTCATGAAAGAATGAAGCGTGAAGGTATTGCAGCGGATGAGACACAAGCTGGGTTGGTGTATTCTCTGAGCGACTTCTCTTGAACATATCGGTGACATTGAAATGGATTGGTAGCATTAACCCCAAAGATGGATGGTATGATGGACCAATGGTGATATGACCAATGAACGGAATAACCCAACCCGACTCAATCATGGTGATGGAGTGAAAGTGTCATGTTCAAGAGCGACTTGCTACCAATAATGTTTCTTCAAGTTTTCTTCCCAATTTTTCCCCAGTCATTGCTGACTAGTACCTCTTTATTTTTATCAAGCTTGAGGAGGATAACATATGCTTGTTCTATAATTTTCCCTTCAGGCAAACCCATCGCTATGTTTTAATGAGCCTAGCGACAATGAAACTCATTCTTGTCTATATGGACAAGTTTGTCGCTATTGGTTTTAACGAGTTTAACGACAAAGACAACTCAGTCCTTTTTCAATTTTAGAGAGTCTGAAAAGGGATGAAAAGGAAACTCCAGTAATCATTTTCGTCATATAATCCCTTAAGTCCGAAAAAGTATAAAATAATATGAAAGGGATGAATTTTCGATAGTTTTAACGAGCCGAACAGGAACAAGCGCTCGATCTTTTGGTGTAATAATCCCTCAGGTCCAAATAATAAAATCTAGAGGAGGGATAACACTTCTGATAGCTTTAACGAGTTGGAGAGGCCAATTGCTCGGCAATCTTTTCATATTTTACGAGTCATATGAAAAGAGCTTAAAGGAGACTCGTTTTTGAGGAACGAGTGATATTTTTGGGTAGCAGTTGGTTCTAGGTAAGGTTTGGAATTTTCCAATCACGACAGTGTTACAAGGATGGATAACAGAATCACTCGTCGCAGTTGTTCCTCAAAAGGGTAAACAATCAAATGGAGGTGTATGATCGACTAAAACAAAGTGGAGTTGATGGTAAGAACACGACCAAGGTTCAAAAGCTGATGATAATGCATTTCACAATGGTTATTTACCAGAGATTGGTTCATTTTTTAATGAGCTTAAACTCTGGTGGAACATATGCTCATTGCTTAGGTTTAATTTTTAATGAGCTTGGACTTTGCGTAAAACTGTTCATGATAACGGTCATTGATATTCGATTCACCGTTAACACTATGTTCTTTCGACGGTCGTATTACTTGTTCAATTGCTCCATCAAACTGATTAGAAATGAGAATACATGCTTGAAAAATGAGTTAAAACACGAATACCCTACTCGAATTACGTGAAAAGTAATTTAAAAGTAGTTTTTACCCCTAATTTTACCATTTCATTTGAGCTTAAGATTGTTGGAGCTTTGGAGGTGTTTCCCCCTTGATTTTCACTAGTTGATTCCGAGAGACTCTATGGATAATTCTTGGCGCCGTCTGGACCAAGTAGGAGCTAAACCTGAGCTCTTCAGTTGCATTCTTTCCTTTTTGAATTTTGAGCATGTTTCCCTGCTTTTCTAACCTTCGGGGTTTGAACAATTCGTTCTGCCCCAATCGCAACCTCTGTATATCGAAAGGTGCGATGCATACTGGGCTAGCCATTGGCCAGTCAGTATGCATCTCACCCAGTACACAACTGGGGTGTGATGGGCGCAAGGAGGGAAACTTGTGCACTGTTTTTTCATGGAAATTTTACCTGTTTTTTGCCAAATCAGGATCATGACTCTTCTCTTGTTTGTTTTTCAGAGATTCATCGGAGCAAAATGGTTGTTACATGGTGAGAACACGAGCATGAAGAAGAGGACATGGTTGCTTTACACGATCCGGGTACGGTAACTGCATTGCGGAACTGTGGTTTGCTCAAGTTCTTCCGCATATCTAACATGAGGCAACAAATCAACCTGTTGCAATATTTCCTCAATGCATGGGATCCTACCAACCAAGTGTTCCATATCAGAGGCAAATCCATCCCCTTGACTGTTGTGGACATCTACTTTTTGACCGGTTTATCGAGGCGTGGTGCCCCTCTCTCACTATCAGGTTCCGACCGTGGGGGCGAATCCATGAGGGATTATATTCGCCAATACTATAGAGAAGGATCTCAGTCGAGCAGGGATAGCAAGATCAACATCCGAGATGTCAGTGACCAGTCCTTGAGGACTATCTTGTTCACCTTTGCTAGACTGGCTGGTAGTGCGAATCTTCACTTGCCCAACAGGTCCTATATGCAGTACGCCTTGGAATGCCTCGAATCGAAGGTGTTCAACTGGTGTGATGCAGTACTTCCGGTGATAAAAGAACAACTTACCAAGATGAAAAATGGACGATCCAAGAACTTTGGCTATGGTTCTATTCTGACCGCTTTCGCCTTGGAGAAGATCCCACTAATGCAGCCACAATATATTTCACTTGGTTTTCCACCACCGACTGAGCCACGGATGCAGAGATGGGTTGACCTTATGGCTCAACATGCTGGTCAGCCGCAAGTTTCTTTCTCTGATGCCCTTTTCGAGTGGTTCAACCATCAGGAGATGGTTTATGCCGAGTGCCTGTATGCTGGTATGGATTTCCGGGGTGACCCAGATTTGGCGCTGCAAGCTGGTGAGCAGTGGAGTGTTATAGGTGAAATCTCTGACCATATCCCTGTTTACTACTTTTATAATGTTCCCGTGCTTTCTTTTATCAAGACTAATCAGAACTCATGTGCCCGTGCAGATATCGAACCAGTGTGACCAGTAGTGCACCTAAGAGCACTGGTTGTCGTTCCATCAAAAGAGGTTGTAGGGAGGGTTGTCCTTCACGACCTGGATGTGGCCGAGACTCTTGCAGCATTGCAAGATCAGATCGAAGGCCTCACTCTTGGTATCCCGAATGTGAGGACTGACGAGCTGCCTCTGAGATTACATCGACATACTACTGACATGCTGAATCGATGGAATAGGCTTTTATGCATGATTGCATAGGTGGTGACTTGTTATCACCAACACCATTAGACTAGGGTGCCCCCTTGCATTTTGAGTCTTTGGGTCATTTGACCGGTTTTGTCTTGGACATAGAACACTATGTGTAAACCATAAACAATTATATATATATTTTTTATTTTTGGAGCTTTATTTTGGTTAAGTTATATGATCCTGATGCAAATATTCATGAAATGCTTTTCTTCTATAAATTTCGCAAATGTCTATCTAACACATAATTTGCCAATGAATCTGTTAATGTGTTTAAGTTTCTAGAAATATGTTGATATTGGATAGAATCGAACTGTCTTTCCAAAATATTGACCCTTAGGAACATGCGATAGATAGCTGGATTCTGCACGGAATAGATGCCGGTGAGCTATAGAATAACGAGTTGTGAGTCTAGCCTGACAACAAGTTGGCGTATGCCATGCACGATGGCATCAGAGAGGAGATCTATCAATGCATTGTATTCAGTGATGTTGTTCGTTGATCGGCCAATACATACCCCTCTGAAACTCACTAACTCGCCGCTTGGACCAAAGATGGCCCAGGCTGCAGAAGATAGGTTCCGCAAACTATAACTCGCTCCATCAGCATATCCAAAAAATGATTCCAATAGGTTCGACATCTGCAACAAATGCAAAAGTGGATTACCTAACCAAAACGATTACTCTTAGCGAAAACAAAAATGCAACAAAAGCACAGAGGTTACTACATTGAGTCAAGCATAGTAACGCTTAAGGTACAACCCGTTTCGGGGTTGCACCAGTGGGATCCCATCATAATCCACTAACTTCTAAGCTCCTTTTGCTAATACACACTTAACAATATAGGGGCCCATCCATAGAGACTGGAACTTACCTGCTCCCAACTTATCGGACTCCTGGTCATAAAGTAAGACCAGGTCACCTTCTGAGAAGACAGGGGGTTTGGAATTCTTGTCAAACTATGCCTTGACTCATTTCTTATGGGCTTCGTTAGCCAAGGTGGCATCACGACAAGTTTCATCCAGTTGGATTAATTCTAAGAAACGAGCCTCCTCTTCTGAAGTTCCAGGGAGAAGATCGACTGCGAGTTTGAGGGACGAGATTTCACACTGAACTGGTAAGATTGCTTCCAAGCCATACACCAGCTGAAAGGGTGTAAACCTGGTCGCATTTCTCACCGATGTCAGATATGCCCACAAGGCTGAGTACAGGGATAGGTGCCAACTCTGTTTATGGACTCCAATCATCCTTTGCGGCATGCGCTTCAGGACTTTGTTGATTGCCTCAACTTGCTAGTTAGCTTGCGGATAATATGGAGTAGAGTTGTCGTGGGACAATCCTAATTTGGCAGTCAACTACACCATCATGTGATTGCGAAAATGCGATCCATGATCTGTAACTATAGATTGTGGAACACTGAATCTGGAGACTACATGATTGCAAAAGAAAAGAGCGGCCGTTTCACCGCTGTTGTTTAATGTAGGCATCACCTCGGCCCATTTCGTAAAATAGTCAACTGCGACTATGATATACCCATGCCCCCCAGCCGAGGTGGGGTTACATGTCATGAAATCTATGCCCCATTTGGCGAATGGCCCAACCGCAACTATTGGCTACAGAGGTGCGGGTGGTATTCTAGTTTTGCGGTCGAAGATTTGACAAGCATGGCAACTTCTGACTGCGGTTATGTAATCCTTGAACATTGTTGGCCAGAAGTATCCTGCTAGTAAAATATTTTGTGCTGTAGCGTAACCAGTTTGATGCCCCCCACACGTGCCTGAATGAAAATCATTCAGGACTTTTTCGGCCTCCTCATGGGTGAGGCACCTTCGTAGAACTGTATCGATACCACGATGGTAAAGTGTATCACCGATGATCATGTAGTCTTTTGCTTGGTATCAAGTACGTCGTTGCTCTGAACGGGAGGTATTAGACCTATATGTTTGGGTCTAGAGATAGATGATTATATCTACATACCACAGATCGCTTGAAGATATCAGAAACAAAGATTCATCCATGATTGTTGCATTGGATGTTGAATCGTTGGACAATGATGGGAGATCGCATAGTAACTACGCGAAAACCAGGGCTTTCTTTGATTTGGATTTTACGAATTCCAAATCAAAATCTTACAAAATTGCTATCCATTTGGAATATTTTCCCCCCAGTAACTGTCGCGACAAGATATAAGTCATGGGGTTGCAATCTGACAAAATGGTATTTTTTCGAAAGAGGACATAGTGTCGAAATCTCTGTATCGCTTGAACAGCTGCAAGAGCCAGATTTTCAACATAGGAGTACTTGGTTTCCGTATCATTTAAGTTTCGACTTAAATAATAGATAGGATGTTCAATTCCATTGTCTTCTTGAACTAAAACCATTGCTATGGTCGTATCTGTTGCAGCCAGATACAGGTTAAAGTTTTTTTGATAATCATGAGCATACATTAATGATGCCTTTATAAGGGATTCCTTTCGAGCATCAAAGGAAGCTTGCGCGACCTGATCCCAGGTGAAGGGTACTTCTTTTTTCAACAGAGACGTATAACCTTTAGCAAGTTTGGCATAATTTGGAATGAACCTCCTCAGAAAGTTTGCTTTCCCTTGGAGTTTCTAAATCTGAAGCAAATTTGAAGGTGGATGCAAATCAATGATTGCCTAAACCTTACATGGGTCGAGACGAATCCCGTCCTTTGAGACTACAAAGCCAAGTAAACGACCAGAACTGATACAAAAAACACATTTGTGTGGATTGAGTCGTATCTTGTAGTGTCGGCAACGTAGAAATACCGCTCTCAAATGCTGCGGATGATCGGTCTGCTTTCGCGAATGAGCTGGAAGATCATCGAGATATGGTTGAACGATGCTTTTTATGTCATGGAAGGCATAATTCATTGCCCTCTGAAAGGTTGCCCCTACGTTCTTTAAACCAAAAGGTAGCTTGCAGTAAGTGAATGTGCCCCACAGACAAATAAATGCAGTCTTTGACTGGTCCTGTGGGCGTATATTTATTTGATTATACACAGAAAATCCATCCATAAATGAAAACATTTCACATCCGGCGCATTCATCAATTATTTGGTCAATGAAGGGTGTAGGGTAGTTGTCTTTTGGACAAGCTTGATTTACATCCCTATAATCGATGCACACTCTAAACGTTCCTTGCTTTTTCATTACAAGAACAATGTTCGATACCCAATCGGTTAGAGGAACAGGGTAAATGAAACCAGCAGGGATAATTTTTTCAACTTCTGCCTTGATGGTAGCGGCTTTCTTGGGGTGCACCTGCCGAAATCGTTGTCATACCGGTTTGACATATGGATACATCTTAATTTCATGTTCAACGATGCTCGAGTCAATGCCTGGCATTTTTTCATATGACCATGCAAAAACATCTCTGAACTTGCGAAAGAGAGTGTAATATACTTCCAGTTCTGAAGAAGAATAGGGTTTGCCGACATGAATATTCTCTACAACATTTGGTTTGGTTGAGATATTTATGGCGATAGTCTCTTCAATGTTGGACAAGTTTCGCTTAGAATCCACCGTATTTACAGTATTTGATAGGAAATAAAAAACTAAAGGATGATCAAGGTCGCTGGAACAATCGTCTTCATAATATGGAAGATGGGAACGATGGTGGTAATCTTCCCATGGTGCCCCGTCAATCATCATGGACTGAAAAATTCATTAATCTGTAGAATGTACATGTGACCAAGGATCTGAAGAGGTACCATATTCCTTAGACCTATCTATCCAAACGCTTGATGAGCATTGGTTTGGGTTCATCTCCCATGCCAAAAACATTGATTGCTACAATATTTCTCTCGGGCTTGGAGGGAAAACCTCGCGATGATCCATGCTAACATCTTGATCGGACATCTTCTGAATGGAAGACACCATATTGCAGGTTCCCACCGTGGCCACTTCCACCAGATTTTTCAGAGGCAGTAAGGAAAAAGTACCCATCAATGTAGGGTCTTTTAATAGGCCTACTCCGATGTTTTCAAGTGACTGAGAGCTTCCGTGGATCATTGGAATGCTTCCCGTAACTTGTGAACTGTTGGGGAGAAATGTTTGTTGGTCGATGATTGTAATTCCTCCTTAGAAGGGAGATGCAATCTTTCTGAAGTATGTCGACACAATAGCAGCCATAGCATAAATCCAGGGCCTTCCCAGTAGGATGTTGTAATCGAGGTTTCCATCGATTACTTCAACATCAATTTCTACTATTTTGCCCCCTAGTTCGACTTGCAAGTTACTTAAAATCCCGTATGGAGTGTATGTGTGTTCATCAAATGCTTTTAACGTTGTTGACGATTGCGACAAGGGTGGTGAGCCTAAATTTTTCCAGCAACTCATTGACATAATACATGTAGATGCCCCTCATCAATAATTGTTCGATGAACAGTTTTGTTGAGGGCTTTCACTTGAATAAGGAAAGCGAGTTGAGCCGGTAATTGAGGGTCATATCCTTTATGATTAAAGGTCACAAGATTGGAATCTGCTTGGTCAATCCCACCTATTGTTGATAATAGAGCCTGCTTTTGGGAGGGGCAGTTTTGCAGTACCTCAAGTGTCGACATAGCGAATGGTGATTGGGCCAGGTCCTCTACTATATTATAATTCTGTGCTTCTCTGGCAGGAGGATTAAATGTCAATTTGTGTGCTACTCCCTTTGGCGGATTTATCGTTAGCTCAGGAATGATGGTTGGCACAACGTCGGTCGCAGTTGTCATCGAACTACTAGGTTGATCAGTGGCCTTGTTGTTCGACAGCTATGGATTCCGGTAATCTTTATTCCTTGTTGATATCAAAGCAATATTTTGTTGATTTGAAATGGAAAACATAAGCACTTGGGATGGGGAAGCATTGTCACTAGCAACCAGATTGGTTCCTGGGTTTGGAAACAGATCAGTCAATACCACTGAGGTTTTTGAACTCTTTAACAATTTTCTAAGCTCAGCTTTATGTGGAAAATCTTTCATCCAATGATCCTCATCACATATAAAGCATGGATGACTTGGTTTCCTTTCTCCATAAGGGTTTGCAGAAGATTTTTCAGGAGACAACTCCTCTTGTTTCTTCTTTTTCCCTTTCTTTTTCTTCTTGCCTCTTGGTTGCTTCGGTTCTTTTCCTTTGTCAGTCGACACGGCATTTACCTCCGAGGCGAGAAGTTCTTCATTTTCATTTTGACTAGAAACCGTACGAGATTTCTTTTATGTAGCCTTTATGGTTTTTGTTCTTGTCGTACCTATCACACCATCGCCGACATGAGAGTCTTTGTTTGATTTAGGAGGAGGAGGAACGGAAAATTTCGGTCTAGGAGCATCAGGGATGTTGTCGTAGAGCATGCCAGACTAAGTATAGATCAAGTCTAGATATTGCGCACGAGCAATGACTTGCTCTTCAGTGAATACCCCTCCCTTTTCCACATCTTCTGTGATAGAAGGTAACAATGACTTAATAAACCATTCAGCTAGCAAATAATCAGGAACATATGTTTTTACCATTCTACGACAACATCGCCATTCATGAATATGATCAAATATGTGAGTGGTTGTCGTTTGTTTGGAATTGGTAAGAAGTTCTGTTCCTGTTTCATACCTTATTGGTAACTGAAAATGGGTTAAAAAGGTTGTGGCAAGGGCGCTGAAGTTATTGAATGAAGCTCTAAGAAATTCAATGTACCATTTTGCTATCAGACCAGTTAACGTTCGCTGAAAAAGGCGAAGCGTAATCGAATCATCATTTAGAGTGTTGGATGAACACCGCAGATGAAAGTTCATCACATGATTCAACGGGTCTTCACCTGGATTTCCATTAAATTTAGGAATATCTAACGGAATTTTATGAGGAATCGCCAACCACCAAGGGGCGTAAGCAATTGGATCATTTGTTAGCTGATTTAGATCCAGTAACTCTAGAGTCGCCACGAAGGGCAACTGTTGATTCAGGTTCAGCGAAGCATACCCAGGATAAGATGGGATTTCCTGAGCAGTGGGTCTTTGCATACCATCATAATGCATTTGATGTTGATAACTTTGGTAAGGTTGAAGGGAATAACCATTATGATATGATTGATGTTGACCATTTTGAATATACGGCTGCCCATTACTCGGAAATATTTGTTGCTCAGATCCTTGGTAAGCTTGTTGGAATTGCAGTTGTTGATATTGTACCAGCCATGGTTGTGAAGCCATTTGTTGTTGTCAAATACTGGCTGTTTGACCAAGATGAGGGGTAATAGTACTTGTTTGAGCCTAAATCACTCCAGTTAAGGAGCCACTAATCAGTGATTGTGGTTGCGTCGCAGAGACAAGAGGTTGTTGTATTGCAACCTGAGAAACTTGAGGTTGGCATACAACAAGCAATGCTTGTACTTACGACATTGACACAATAGCTGGTGTAGTGGGAATATTTGACACAGGTAGACTTTGTTGCATTGAGTATACAACTCTTGGTTGTTGAGGCAGTATTGGCACCCAACCGCTGGATGTAATTCTAGCATAACTCGAATTCTGTTGTGAACTTTTGTATGGTTGTTCTCCAGGAGGAAACAATGAAAGGGCATACTTCCTCCCATATGGTGGAAATTCAGTGCTCAAAGGAATGATTGGCCTTTGGGGACCGGACTGCCAAAATTGATATCGTTGTGAAGGATCAATTTGCTAAGACTCAACATAAGAGATTCCAGATATTATTCCAGATGAACAAACGGGAATAGATCATACTATTGAAACGGTCCCTGGATGGACTCCATCTAGCAGTTGAGAGCTAGTTGGGACATATGGTACACCAGCTAACATTGTTGGAGTAGGAGCAGGAGGTTCTGCTGCTGCTACGTCAATTGACACAATCCTAGATGTCGACAATTGTTTAGACATATCTAGTCTATCCAAAATATTCCCTAGCGATTCTATAGGAACTTGCGATGGAGGGAGACTAACTTCTAATGAAGAAGGATATAGGGTGTCCCGGCTCCAAAATGCAATGGAGTACTGGATGGAGGATCCTCCACAATCTCTTCTATAACAATCAATCTAGGTGGGAGAAGTAGACCATCAGGTCCATAAAATATTTTTGGTGCCGAAGAACGTATAGACTCTGCAGCGACAGTTGTTGGAGGGGTAACACCTTCTGAATCAGCTGTAGATGGAGCTAGTTCAAGAATAGAAGCATTTAACATTACACTAGGATCAGTTCTAATGTCCTCTTGTGCTCGCAGAACTTCTTCTGTAAAGGCAGGGATACCAGAAATGTTTAGAGTAACCAGAGTCTCTGAGGATGTTGGAACACAAGTTCCAAGCAAACCAGGGGACTTTGATCTAGTTAAACGAGTTCGCTTTGTCCGGAATAGTTTTGTTTATGGAGTCAAAGACGATTGACTCATTGATCTCCACAAACGACGGGTTTTTGATTGACTTTTCTCCACGATTGCATATTACTCAATCAACTCAAAATAAAGGGGAAAAAATGCTTCTGAATTTAATGACTTTTAGAAGCTTTGACACAACTTGCTTTTTCAATTTTTAAGAGTCGAGAAAAAGCTAAAGATGACTCTAGTCGCCTTCGATTTTTAATGAGCATGAAGTAACAAGTGCTCAGATGGAAATTTCCTTTAAGGAGTCTGAAAAGGAATGAAATATACTACTCTGGAAATCTAGACAGAGGGATTACCAAACCAATCGCAAAACTAAAAAATACTTTTTACGGTACGGCAGTCAATCTTCCCGAATGTTGTGTTCAGTGCATTGCAATCGATAGGGCAGAAGACACGACTTCCTAAGGATAAGGGATATAGCCTATTGTGGTCTCCCAATATATACTCGACGGTACGTGGGAGCACAAGTTCGTACTGGCACTTGTCGTCTCAACGAGGAGGAATCACCCAACCTACAATGAAAGTGATAGTTACCAGGCTTTACGACGCTGGAATACGTCTCTAGCCTAGACTTCTAAATGTTGTGCATTAGGTTCAAAAGTGTTTTTATGTTCATTGAATTTATTTTGTAGTTGATATTTCTTAAGAAGTTTGCCTTTCATTCACCGCGTGATGTAGATATACAGTTCCTAAAATACAATCTAAGATGATAAATAGTCATTTAATCTTCTTTTTGCAATGAAAATCCTAGCTACTAAGGAAAGAGAAGCAAGATTCTTTCAACATAGAGTAGAGAGCACACACTAGATGCATTGTCCTAAATCAAAATCAACAAGAAGTCTAAATGCAAATGCACATGCATGTATTTGTTTTCCGCTTCTTAATGTGTAAATGACAAAAAGAATGCTAAATACAAATTTGAAGTATCTTTTCAAAGCGACAGTACTAACAATTTTCTCTTCAAAGATGAAAACTATTTTCGACACTCGAAAAACTATTAATTCAAATCAAATACAAGAGTAATAGTGTAATGGACCATCAAGAATAGTAAGATTCTTTTCTTTGACTGAAAACGACACTTGAGACACTTCCAAATCAAAAGACGACAGTTCGACTAAGCTACTTCTTTGTAAAGGAGAACTGTAAATGGCGAACAATACATAAAAACATTTACAGTCCTTTGTACAATGGAGGCTGAATCATGCAAAGGAAGAGAGTTTCCACAGTGGTATTCTGATCACAGACAACAAAACTCCTAAATAAAACTGAAGAGAGTGAACAAAAAACCAAAATTTGGATGCAGAAACAATCTTATCTGATCATTGCACCTGTAACAGAGGGAAAGAGCGATGCATCTCACCTACTGCACATGGGAGGTGCGATGCATCCAGATTCCCAAGAGGAGAAGGTGAGATGGTCCAGGGATGAGACTTCAACTTGGTTCTTGGTCACAGTTTGCAGCTTAGTTTATGGATTTATGCCAAGCTAATGATAGTCAGTAAATACAAATCATAGGGGCTGATCTAATGAGGTTACTTGAGCCACCACCAAGGCAATTAGGATGTTTGCAAATCAATTGTTCGGTTTATAAACAAAACCTAGAGATAGACTGAAGCAACATTGATCTACTTTGCACTTGCATAGAAAATGCAGTTCGAAGGCTAGCTGGCTTGACTTCAAGCTCCATCTGTAGTTTATAAAGCAAACAAATATAGACAAGAAAACAAGCTATTCTCTCCCGAGCGGAATCGCCATTTTGTTATCGAGAAATCTAGTGTCTATGCAGAGCTGCTAGTCCCACTAAGACGGGTAGCTATCTTAGAAACAAACAAACTAAAGTTACCTTCATTTTCCTTTATGAGAAGTAGATAGGAGAGGAGCAAAGAATACCAACCTCGAGCCTTCGCTTGGTTGCTTGCTTGTTCCTTCTCCCCTCTGATAGATCTTTTCCACTCCTTCCTTTCTTACCCGCTTCAAAGAGTACCTGTCAAGTCAAAGCAGCATAATACCTTCAAAGTACAAATATTCTACAAACATAAACAATATAGGACCAGATATATATTGACCACACAAACATATATATCATCAAGCATACAAGAATGTGGAGGAAAACTTGAATAACTTTATTGATATAAAGAATAGAAGAGAGGATTACAACCCATTGATCTAACCCAGCATCATCCTCCCAGCATGAAATCCCTTCTTCACCTCATGAAAAGCTTAGATCACCCAACACTATGATGTTCCACCAGGAAACCAACAACACTTCCTTACAAATTTGGCATGACATGAGCCAAATTTGTGTGAGTAGTTACATATGGTATGGCTACATCAATGGGACATAATGGCTGAAATCTCAACCCTACCTGGAAGGGGTTGTGGCTCGTTGAGCTATGGAGAGATCTATTGTAGTCGTGTTGGACATAGGGGATATTTTCATCCCATGTGCGTGGATGCTTCGAGTTGTACATGCGCAGAATGTGTATAATCATCCTGTTGACAATCTCCATTTGGCTATCAGTTTGGGGATGGAAAGTCGTGGACTTAGTAAGTTTTATATCCATCAATGACTAGAGACTTAAATGCACTTAGGAATCTATTATCCCGATCTGATATAATAGAATATGGGATCCCAAAGTGTACCCACGCTCATTCAAAGAAGAGCTTAACAGTGGCCTCCGTTGTAATATTCTTCTTGTAGGGCACCATGATGGCCATCTAAGAGAATCTGTCGACGACCACGAAAACGTAGTTGTTGCCATGCTTAGTAGAATGAAGGCCCAACATGTAATCCATGGAGATAGATTCCCAAGGTCGACTAGGAGTAGGTAGAAGAGTATATAGGCCTTTCTTCTTGATGGTTGGTTTGGAAATGGCGCAGGCGGTGTAGGATCTAATGTACTTCCCAACATCCCGATGAAGTTGCGACTAATAAAAATACTTCTACAATATGCCACTATTTTCTCCACTCTGAAATGTCCAGTGACCCAACTGTAGTGCGCCTCCCAAATCATCTTAGCACCCTCACTTGAAGGAACACACATGTGTCCCAGGTCATAAAAGTGCATCCTAAAGGTGAAAATTTGGAACATGCTTCCCTTCGAAGAGTGTTTGGTATGTGCTGCTGAATTTTGGATCACTGTGGTAAAGATGCGGCCACCCCGAAGTCTCGTGCCCACAGGAGTCGAGCACAGTGATCAGTGCCATGACTGGTGGTCGACTGAGGCAGTCTGCAACATTATTGGTGCTGCCTTTCTTGTACTTAATGTTCAAACTGTTGTAGGTAGGTGGACCATTTCTGATGGTGATCGTTCTACAACTTCCCTTGTGTTTTTATGAACTGCAAGAGTCGGTGGTCTGTGTGGATGACGTTTCCTTCCCCAAAATGTAATGCTTCCATTGATGGCAGGCCTGCACAATGGAATACATTTCTTTGTCATAAGTGGGATACTTTCAGGCTGTTTCTGAAAGTGTCTCACTATGGTAAGCCACTGGATGCCATTGTTGAGTAAGAACTGCACCAATAGCATAGTCGGAGGCGTATGTCTCAATCTCAAATGGTTGTTGCAGGTTTGGTAATGTGAGCACTAGTTCAGAGTAGTGGTCATGCTTCAACTCGAAAAATGCCTTTTGTTGGGTTTCAAACCAAAAACTTTCCTTTCGCTTTGCCCTTGGTGACTTGACTTAAAGGCCAAGTGATATGAGAGAACAACAACGCGAATCTGCAATAGAAATTGGCAAGACCCAGAAAGCTGCAAAGCTCTATTAGAGTGATTGGGGCTAGCCAATCCCAAATGACTTGTATCTTGGTTGGGTCCACATGCACACCCTGCTCATAAATGATGTACCCCATATATTGAACCTGGGTCATGCCAAAAGTGCATTTCTCCAAATTGGCATACAACTTGTGTTGTCGCAAGGTTTGTAGGACTTGTCGAATATGGTGGAGGTGCTCTTCCCAACTATGGCTGAAGATCAAGATGTCATCTAAATACACCACCACAAATGCATTTGTGAAGGGATGCAATATGTCATCCATCAATCTCATGAAGGTTGCAGGGGAATTCATCAACCCGAAAGGCATGACCAACCTTTCAAAAAGGCCCTCCTTGGATTTGAAGTCATACTTCCACACATCGTAGGGTTCGTTAGGCACCTGTTGATAACAGGACTTCAAGTCAATCTTGCTGAAGTATTTGGTCCCCTTAAGTTGGTCTAGAAGGTCATAAATCCATGGGATTGGGTACCTATTTCGGACAATGATCTTGTTCAACACCCGATATTCAATACAGAGTCTTCAGGTCTCGTCCTTCTTTTGTACCAATACAACCTAACTCCCACAGGGTGATGAGCTTGGCCTAATGTGCCCTTGCTGCAACAACTCCTGAATCAGACTTTTGATCACATTGTTCTCTAGAACATAGCATCGATATATCGGTCCATTGGGTAGTGGCACGCCCGGGGTCATATCAATGGAATGCTTGACCTAACAATGTAGAGGTACCACTCTAGGTGAGGCAAAAATGCCCCTGTACTCCTCCACAGCCTTGTCCATCTACTATTGTTGTGCGAAGGAGCCCTGTTTTAAAGTTGTGGCCACAACCTTCTTCTTTCCTTGAGGGAGAATCATAAGGAAAACAAATTTTATAGTCTAGGAAATGATCTTTCTACATTGCTTTACAGTGATCAAGGAAATGGTAGTAGGCGGGGCTACCTCCAATATCCTGTACAATTTATTGCCTAAAGTAATAATTATAGAGCGAGGTATAGATTCATATACAACATGCCTCTTCCACAAGTATGGTTGTCCTAATAATACATCACAAAATTCAAGAGGAGCAACATCACATAATACCTTACCCGTGAAGGGCTTGATGTTGTACGGGAGGCAACATTGCTAGCTGACGCGAAGATCTCATCCTTGGTGAAGCCACTCAATGGTGTATGACTATAGATGTGTTTTCGTTGGTAGGCCCAACCACTTCACGACCTCTACTGAAATGAGGTTCTTTTGGATCCCACAGTCGAAAATGAACTGCAACGGAGAACCCTTCACCCACATCTATGAGTGGAAGAGGCATTCCCCCTCCTCTAGATCTTCAGGCTCATTCTTCTAGATCTTAGTGGTGGCCACGGTGGCACTGGGCTCCACGTCAATGATCTGCTTCCCTTTGTCATTCCCCTTTTCGGGTTCTAACTCAAAGTTATAACATGTGTCTGAATCGGAAGCCTTCAGCTCGACCACCAGTGATTGCTTGGTTTGACACTCACTTGTGTTGTGAGTGGAGCTCTTATGGAACTCACACCATTTTCCCATGTCCTTTTTTGTCTTCATGGTGTTTTTCTTTGCTTGCGGCTTTGACGCGTTATCCTGAGTCGCCCCGCCTTGGCTTTAGGCTTTGCTCTATGGTTTGGGGGCACCTTTACCTTGATTCGAATTCGAGGATCCAAAGTCTCACTTCTTTTGTTTAAACTTCTACTCAATCTTAGTAGTGTATCGGTATGTCGTGCCAAGTGAGGAGATGTCTAGAAACTCCATCTCGTCTTGGATGTACTTGTGTAGATAGTCGTAGTACTCGAGAACAAAATGCCTCTTAGAATCCTTGATACCCAACTTTATGTGGAGAGTATGGAAAACATTTGTGAACTCCGACACATCTTGGTCCCTTCCCTCCCATAGCTTGGTCCACTTTATGTATTTATCTTCATAGATCCCAGAAGGGTAATATTGTTCCTTGATGATGTCTCGGAAAGAATCCCAAGTGGGTGTAGCTAAAAACAATTAGGATTCCCTCTCGTTCTTTTGTTCACAATATGTTTCCCACCAGTGCTTGACATGTGGGGTGGCTTTGAGAAGTGCAAAAATAATATTTTCCTGATTGGAAAAGTCATGAACTAAAAAATATCCTTCTAACATATTCAACCATTTATCTATGACGTCTGCATCTATTTGACCCTCAAATATGGGAATGTAAAAGTTAACTTGTACCTTAAAAGGAGTAGCTCCTCTAGAGTGGCTACTGGATGAAGACGTGTCGCCTGTGGGTAGTCGTCGAAGGATCTGGGAAAGTTATCCATCATCACATTCCTCTATCGCTCAAGGGATTCCTCGAGAAATATTTTGATAGAATCTCCTGCCACCATTGGAGGTCGTCGGGGTTTGCGAGGTTGTTCTTGCAAAGGTTCAACCAAATCGAGCCCTAACTCCTTATACCCTAACCTCGTTGGGGACATGCAAAGAAAAACAGAGAAAGAGAAGACCACTTCGATACCATTGATTCGAACTTAAACATGAATGTAACAAATTACATATATAACCATAAATACATAGATGCAGAAGAAATACCACTTCATTTCATTAATATCATAATACTGAAATATGCTTACAAACATAATGGAAATAAAGTAGCTCAAGCGGTGGTAGCTTATCTCTAAGACGAGATGTGGAAGCTGCATGCCTCTAAAATGTGTTACAATGAGGCTCCAAGGCCTATTTATTATTGAGAAAAAATGGAAGACCATAAACATCCAAAAACCTAACCCTAGGAGATGAAGCACCAAAAATGTGGGCCCCGTTTGGGTAAATTGGTACATCAATTTCCTAGGGTCGTAACTTTGGCATACGATCTCTGTTTGGATATCATAATACCTTGTTTCAAAGATCTCAAAGAGGAGGCCAAAAAAATGAAATAAAGTAGGATGGTAATTTTTTGGTCCTTCCATTTTCCCTGAAAATGTCATTTAGGGCCTCAAAATGGATCTGAAATTTGAGGACCCGAAAACTACCAAAAATAGCAAACTGTGCTACAATTAAGGAAACTGAAAAACTAAAAGAGACAGTGTTGGAGGTCCAAGTGGAATAGGAGGGTGGCCACCAATATCCACCTAGATCATGGTTATGTCAAGTTCTCACGATCCTATGAGATTGTTGGCATTATGATGCATGTGTTGTCCTTGATGACAACTCACTTGTAACAGAACAAGTATATGGCAACTAGCTGAATCTAGAGGTCAGATCAAAGGTGAAAAAATGATGGAACAGAATAATGGGTCAAAAGGTTTACGGATTAGAATCATAAGCTTGATACAGGAAATTGTTGGTATTATGAATTAGGTGTTGTCCTTGATAGCAACCTACACGATTAGTTTTCCTTGATGAAAACCTATTTGATGAATGTACTACTTGATAAAGGTATAAACAAGATGTGATAGAATGCATGGTATTTGTGTTTACAGTTGAGACAAAATGTAGGTTAGTTCAGAGGAATCAGTTCATAAGTGATGTATGATGGCAACTCACATTGTAACAGGTCAATTCGGAGGTAACAGAGTAATGGCATAGGATGATGAGACAAAGGGTCATAATCAAGAATTTGAGGAAAAAGAATGTTTTAAGTTGTATACATTGTCTAGCCTAGTCCAAGTAGCGTATACACGTGGGTACGCATAATAAAAGGAGCGTATACATATGCACATAGTTTCACAGAAGGGAAAATGTGTATGGGGTGGAAACGTAAGGTTAAAGAATACCAGAGGTTCCTACCATGGTATTGGCCCATAGTAATGAGTGTGACAAAGAATATTGATCCTGTCAAATAATACCAACGACATAACTATGGTCTTGACCCGAGGTATTGAGAAAGGCTAAAACTATATAAGGAGGTAAAGATCAAAGTGTGAGGGGGTGCAAGTAATGAAAATATTATGAAGGGTTAGATCAAAAGAAAATATGCATGTTATGGGTTATTAATGCTTTGCTTGATCTGAACTAAGTATGCACCTGAGTTCTTGATGATGGATGAGATCTAATAGATCTGAAATAATTATGCACTAATGATGGATCAGGATCATGAGACCTGAAGGACTTATCATGTATGATCTAATAATGGATAGGATAGATTTGAGTACCAACACATTTTTTGTCCTTTAAATGCTATGGTCTGGGTATATCTAAAGTCTTGAAAAGTTGCAAAGTTATGAGTCATTATTTGCATATCTATATGCAGGTTCACCTCAGTGAAGGTGTGTATACATGCAAGTTAGGCACTTCCAAGTTGTGTATACAGAGGAAGGGCTTGTTGTTCAGGAATAACTGATCTATCTAATCAGTGCTACTATTTTACTGTTGTTTGTTAATGATGCATTGATTAGATCTGAAGTTAATCTGATTGTATAAGGAGATTGAGTCTGGATGACTGATTGATTGTGTAAGAAGGGTGATCTTTGTTGCTATCTATTTATAACTCTATAATGTGACAATAGATCTTCAGAATGTATTTGGTTAGTACAGTTTTTCGTTCAAATTTTTTATTATTCAGTATCTTTAGAGGTATATGCAGGTTGGGTTACAAAAAGTAACATATACATGCATATTGTCCTCATTGAAGTAGCGTATACATTATGACATCTAATTTTTGAGATTGTAGTTGGTTGTGGTTGTGGATGTAGCATTCTAGGTTCAGTTATGTGTATAAGTTACAATGATATGACTATTCCAGTTCATTGGTTGAATTTTGATTAAGTGTCAGTTGATTGGGTTTTTAGTGAATGGTTAATTTAGTTGTATCGGAAATTGATGATTGGATGATTCAGTTTTGTCAGAGGTTTCAATGATTGTTTGATTCAGTTAAGTTAGAAGTTTCAATGATTGGTTGATTCAAAGATATCAATTTTGGTTTTAGTTATGTCTGAGATTGATGTTTGATTCAGAAATTGATGATTAGGTTTCAGTGATTGGTTGATGCACTTGTATTTGATGGTTGTATTACAATTGTGGTGATTTATTTTGAGCTTCAATGTTACTGATGGGTCCAATATGAAAATTTGATGAAACATGGCCTTCATATTGTGTTGATGTGTACCAGGAGTATCTAATCTAAAAATTTATGAAACGTGGTCCTTGGAGAAAGAATGAAGGTGGTAGCCTTCTGTAGGCCGATGCCTACGTACTGGTACAATTTTATGCCAATACAAGATCTAGGGGCTTGGAGCTCCCTTCCAGTAGCATTTGGAGAATGAGTGAATGTTGTGGCCTTCTATAGGCTGGCGCCTACGTACTGGTAAACATATCCATCCGTACAAGAGCTAGGGGGTTGTAGCTCCCTTCCAGTAATAGTTGGAGATCGAGTGAAGGTTGTAGCCTTATGCAAATGGGTGCCTGTGTACTGGTATGAGTCTGCGCTAGTACAAGATTCTAAAAATTATTTTCCTTATATTGAAAATAAGACAGAGCCGACAAAAACAGATGGTTTTCTCCCACATTGGGTTTCCACCTTAAATCTTGGTGTTCATGTGTGATGGTTTATTTATTACAACACATGGTTACTGTTTATCTAATGTTTAATAAAGTACTAATGCACTAGATCAAGATAAACATATGATGGATTAATTAAATTATAAGTTCATTGGATATACGTTAATTGTCTTAAGAACAATCGCAGACACATGCAAGTTCCTTTCAGTTAAAGTTGAGTATAGAAATCTAAATATGAAATATAAAAAGTTATTGATTTGAAAATACTGATTTACCCCCCCTCTCAATATTTTTCCCAACAGAGATCCCTGAACCAAGTCAGATTATTGTTTCCTGATAAGATTCTCCTATTACATCATCTCTCCATATGAGAGCTTATCCTTGAAGATTTTTGATTTGAATGATGTTTCTTCAAGAGAATATTTTCATTTTTTATGAGTTGTTGTGAACCACTACTTATACTCTAATTTTTTTTTGCTAAAGAGAATACACTGAAAATTGTTTCAAATCCTTCATATTTTCGCCTAACTGGTGTAGATTGTGATCAGGTGCAAGTTGGTGCTAACTTACCTTCCGAATAGGAAAAGAATAAGAATCTTTCCCATATTTCCTCTTATTAGAAATCCACTGTATGTGAGAGAAGAACTTACAAGACTCATCTCTTTCAAGAAACTCATCTGGTTAATTCATCTGCATTTTTAAGACCGAAAGAATCTTATGCCTTAGACAACCAATCTAACAGTGTTATAACATCTGATCAAACCAATGATACAATCAATATTAATTTTGTTGTCACAATTGATATTGATTGTATGCATTCATATGTTGAAATTATGAAGCCATCGATATTCTATGATTTACCATTTGAGGGTTCAGAGGTTTGTCATGATGATGAGGCACTTCAACTTCCACTAATGGTTATGTCAGGTTCTCGTGTTCTTGAAAAAATCCCCAAACATGATCAGATTAAGTTTTTCATGCCAGATGCTTCCCATATCACAGTTACACCAAATAGATGCACATATTTGAAATACTTTCAGTATTTTCAAGTTGGTCATTTTGAATATCATGATGGGATTGATGTTTGGCTTGAAGAGTCTTATCTAGCGAATTCCTCTGCAAGTAGAAAACATATCATCTCTCTTGTGTTGGATTTAGGGTTAAGAAGAAATGAATTCATATCATGGAGAAATGCTTAGGTTTTTCAAGTTTATCATTATATTTTTCAAAATATAGTTGTGGCCTATTTGGAGCAATATTTTTTGGTATGTTTTCCTGCCAGTGGGTGCAACCTTCTTTCCCTTGTACATGATTTAGAGGTAAGTATCTTTGTTTTTGCACAATTATTTATACTAGTTTTATTCGTTGATTTGTTTGTCTTTGTAGGTCAGGAAAAACTATGGTGGTTACATTGGAAGTTTTACTTCCCAATATCCTCTTTGGTTAAATTAGGGTTTTAGGTTTTGGCTAGTTAGGGTTTAATTTTTAGGGTTTGCTTGTTAGGGTTTTAGGTTTACACTAGTCAGGGTTTAAACATGATTTCGTTGTATTTTCTTTACTACAGGTAGTTTTGTTCATTTCGTAGCATTATGCATCATCTTCCAACATTACTCCTGATCACATTTCATTTAGGAATTATTTGCATAAGCATTGCATGGCCCTTTTAGTTGCAATTAGTTTATTGTGCATTGCACCACATTGTTTTCTTGTATTGCACGTAGCCTTGTTCACTAGTTTTCTTGTATTGCACGTAGCCTTGTTCACTACATTGCACCATGTATTCATTTTACACTTAGCATTACATTCGCTTTTTGACTACCTAACATTGCATTTTTTGTCCATGTTGCATGGAACTGTATGAGATTTCACACTTTCATCTAAGCCTTGTTCCCAACATGTTATTCGTGAACCTTTAATGTATTGTAGAGCTTCCCTTATGCTTCTTTGTACAAGATGAAACCCTAGAAGAACTTATTTGGTCTCTTTTCCATAATGCAGAAACCCTAATTAAATGCTTGTGCATGGATGTGATGGCTACTCCAAGAGGAAGCATCTCATAGATCGAGTTATTAAAACTATCTTAAACATGCTTCCTATGAGTCTGATCCATTAACCAGGAAAATATAAATAGGTGCTCGTGGGGAATCTTAGTCAGTTCATATGACCAATATATGTAACATGAACCTTGTGTCAAACTTGTTCCTAAATGATCTAGGTGGCTCCAAACACACTAAGAGGTCAAACAAGGCTTATAATAGCTCAAAATTCAAAGTAGTCAGATTGCTCCCAAAACAGGACTAGATCGAAGTGCTTGTTGCCCTGATTCCAGTGGTGTGAATGAAACTGTAATCTGAGCTCATATGAGGGAGATAGAGCTAGTCAAAGTGGGGATGTGGGTAAGGTTTAAGGATCTTACAAATTGATCGAGTCTGGAGCATGGAACTTGGCTCCTGAAAATGGGTGAATTTTTCGAATTCCTAATTTGTCTAATGACGCTTATTTTCGGCTAATTTGAAAAAAATACTATATGAAAAAAAACAAATTAAAATTATGGGCTGGCGGGGTTGGTAACGTCCATATATTATGTAACCACGTGTTTTAAAAAACACGCCAAAAATAACATATATTACAATGAATATATGCCAGAATCGACGAGGTTTGAACCCACCCAGCCCACCAGCCACCCAGGCGCTTCCACAACAACCCATATTACATAACCACATAACCCAATATATATAATACAGTCCAAAAAATATACAACCATCAGCCCAAATATGTGTAACACTAACCATCGACGGTTAACAACAAATCCGCCATATATCAAAACATCACACACCATTCCGGGATGTCGGTGAGATTTGAACCCCGACCTACCTATTTTTAACTTTATCCGCCACCAACGAACCATTGGGCCTCACGTTGGAGTCTTTGTCGGAAACATTAGATATAAAGTCACTCAATCAGTCAAACGGGGGGGCTAGCGAAGCACAAAGAGAATCAATGGACCATTGGAACGGAAGCGGAACAAGGCATAAATGTACATGAAGGCCGAGGTGGAATCATGCCCAACGGAACCTTGCCCAGTCAGAGGAGTAGAACCCAGACACTGGAGAATCTCAAGATGCTGAAAATATTCCTTAGGAGGTAAAATTTTACAATGACTGAATCTTATCAAGTTTATAGTCCTTTTTCTCAGATTTTCGTAGGGAACACGATGGTGAAGTCAGATTCACCATATGAGAAGCAAAATTACAGGTGCCCCGCAACAAGGAACCTATGAAGAATCTTGAGGAATCTTTAGATTCCCTTGGAGATTGAATTTTTCCAGTGTCAGAATGTGGCCGACTTTATGCTCATTCTTCTCAGAATTCCCAAGGATTGTGATGGTGAGATCAAATTTTTCATCCTAGTAGCAGGTCTCCAGTCATCCAGTGGAGAGGAATCTTTGAGGGAATCTTCAAGATTCCCAAAGGTCAAGAAATTGATGGTGTTAGAATTGGATGAGTTGACAGGTCACCGAAAATTCAGTGGAGCAGTCAGTTTTAGTGGCGGAGCCTTTCATTTTTCAACCATCTTCGAATGTGGAGGTACATGATGCAATTATGTTATGCATCCTTTTGTTTCTCTAAGATGATGTCTTATTGTTGAGATCCCTATGTAACAATATGTTGAGGGACACTTGTTGTCACATTATTGTGAGAATATAATAGCTTATCATGCTGAAGGAAGACCCATTTTGAGTGAGAGTTCCCATAGGGAGAACGTCTCATGGAGAGGCACACCACTCTTGTTGAGGGTATTTTTCCTTGTTATGACAAAGAATATTCCATGTACATCATAATCATTTGCAACATTCAATGAAGCGACCTCCACACTCTTGACACTGGTCCCGAAGATGTAACCCACACTAGGTGAACTCCGATATCAATGCGTTGTGTTCTTGATTTGTTGATAGTCATTATGTTTCCTCTTGTTTAAGAAATCATATGTGGTTCTTTTATGTTCTTTTAAATTCAATTCTATTAACATTACATAAGTAAAAGATCTTGGATAATTCTAGTAGTTAAAGAGATCAAGATCATCGAATATTTTATGATATGTGTTCATTGTCCACCTATCAATTGGAGATATGATGTAGGAATGTGGCATGAGGGAAAACTAAGTCAAAATAATCCTATAGTTTTTGAAAACAAGCAACCACCTCTCTTTCCCATAAAATATGTTGCTATCCCTCATTCGCCCCGACGTAATAAATTCCCAATAAATGATGCCAATGTGCATGTAAAAGAAAATTAATCAAATAAAGGGTAAAGGAATGAGAAAGGATTCCTTCACAGAGAGGTGATGCAAGCAACTTTGCTAGGTTACTAAATAGGCCTACTGGCAGTGAAACAATGCTTGTGATTTCTTGAGTGACTCCACTGGAGTACTGGACAAGCCCACTAGTAGTGGAGCAACACCAGAAATACACTCTAAATCTCTGAATCAAATAATCCCTTTGTCATGTTTTTTACATCATTGTCAAAGACTTACATGTGTGAGCTCTTGTTTTAGCGTGTAAATACTGACATGACCTAGCTAAGGAGAAAGAGGAAGGTCATATCTGTAAAAGGTCAAGTAACTAAAGGAGTACCCATAATTTCTATTCAATACCTCCTTACATCATAATGAGAATCGATCTATTATAAAGATGTAGGCAGAGATGCTAGATTCTACCAGTGGTTCACCCATTTTTGTAGCCATTGCAACACCAACCAAAATTTTAGTCCAACACCAAATTTTGGGTCCATCCTATGCTTTTCAAGGTCTTAACAAATACCCTGTCTATTGTAATGGTCAAAACCCTTTAGAAACCTATTTTTAATAAAGGCTATAGGTAGATGCATGTCCATAACCTATGCTTTCCTATATGCTCCATCCTTGACATTAGGGTTTACAACATTTTTTTCATTTTCTCATTAAGAAAATGATGTTTCAACGCTACCTGTAGATAGGTGTTTATGTAGGTTAATGGAATTAGTTTTCTAAGAAGGTGTAGTTATGTGAAACTTTTGTATGCCCAAGGTTTGGTTCAAAATAAATCCAACTCAAAAGGATTATCGCCACCAGAAGAAACTCGTAATGGGAAACAATTTCTATTAGAATGGGATGATCCCATTGTGTTTGGTAGTCTGGAATTCCATCTGAGTAGAATATTGCTCAACAGTTGAGGCCTTATGCCAAAAATTGTTACATATCAATGCCAAGGATAATGAAGGCATGAATCCATTAAGTCATCTATCTTAAGGTCTTAGCAATCAGAATTTGGGATCACTATTGCAAGTTCATGAGAAGTTTAAGAGCAGGATGTCATTGCTGCAAAAGTAGCTACAAATTGGTAAATGTAATGCTAGAAAGAATATCTAAAGAAGAAATTAGTCCAACTAAAGATATTTTGGAGTATTAATTTCTTGAGAATCCATGATTACCCAAGGAGGTTAAGGAATCAAAGTTGAATGTTGAAATATATGATGAGAGTAATGATTATTATGTTATGAACACTGATAGAGAACAACCTAAAATTGTCATATTGCCTAGAAATAGGTCAGAAAAGCAAATTAAAGTAACATTTTGAATGTATAAAGACACAAAACTTTTAAAATGTTCTTCTATGGAGCATGTGTTTGGTGGTTTATTAGACAAGGTTAAAGAAAGTAAATTTAGGAATAAGGTCGAACGATATGTGCGAATATGGTACTATCTTGAAGGGCTAAAACGTGGTTACATATGGTATGACATGTATTAGGATGAGAAACCTGGATGGAAACCAATACCTACTACAACAATAAAAGATAACCATCCTAATTGGTGGAGCATGAAATGTGCAATTGTTATGATTTCATCCATAAATTTTCAATTTGCTAGAGTGTTTTTTCGTAATGTGCTATTTTTACACTGCAATTCAAGATCTTATTTGCAATGTAAATCTACGCAAGAGTAATTTCATGCATTTTCAATTTTCTTATCCTTTATGAATCAATTTGTATGAGCATATCTGTGACCTACAATTTATATAATTCCATAATTAGGAATCACCAATTTGTGTGATAACTACAAAGCTACAATGATCTATTTTGTAGTCAACCCATGGTTTCACCATACCTGATAGAGATTGTAATTGCTAACCTCACAAATCAAAATTCCTCACCAACTAACCTAGGTTTGAATCTACTTACTCGGTGACAATTCCAAAATCACAAATTATTGATACACTAAATATGGGCATATTTTCTGGAAGACGTGTGAGCATGATAAAGTCCCCTATATGACTTGGATCTAGTTCTTTTTCATTGGATACTGCAATTTACTATCTTTGGTTTCTCACCTCTAATTGCATGGTGCTCGTAAGGGGAAAATAAATGTATTCACCAAATATAGATGTCAATCAAGGCCTTTGGACACATAATGTGATGGAATATGCAACACAGGGGCTTACCAATAGTAGATACATGAAAAAATCAAATCATGGGGAAAATGGAAATAATAAATATGACTGGTCTCTATCGTAAATCGCCATCGCATTTCATAGTGAGACCCATCGCCCCTATCTCTGCAATTTTCACATGCGATTTGTGACTTATCCAATCACAGTATGACTATGCAAACCACATTTCCATTTTGTGACCTCCCTTACCTCCATTGCATGCGATAAATCTAGTGCACAACTCTAATTTGTGATCCCTCCTGTACTTGTATTCTTTTTTATATAGTATACCACTCTCACATTCCATTCCATTGCTCTGCCTTGATTATTGGGCATGCAAACCTCCTCCGGTGTGATCATAACACTCATTTTCTCTTGCTACACCCACTACTTTTTCAATCAATTAATTACCCCGTGATTTTTTTACATTCCTCCTTCGAGACATAAATTTCTCATTCGCCTATCTTGTTGACTATCCAAACCATATTCCATGTTTAAATTGTGTCATGGCTCATACGACTTGGAATGGTTTACATTGGTTCTTAGTTCCAAATCCTACTATACATGATTAATCAGTGCCATCATAGAATTTTTTGTTTGAATTGTATGAATTCGTTCAAAGGATTGTATTTTTTTTGGGCATAGGCCATAAGATGTACCTATCAAAACATCGATTAAAACTTGTGCACCTTGCTTGCAATTTTGTACCACAAGGCTTGAAATTAGCAGCCATATTAAATAACAAAAAAGAACCCCATGAGGCTTTCAAGGGTCATATCAACAACAAAGCTTCTTGGAATGCTTGCATCAACACTTGGATCTATAATGGGATGCATATTCTTGATGTTGTCTATGGTGAATGTGATAGAAATCAAATGGGTATTTTTCTCGTGGGGTAGGCTCCACTGTGACTCATGCGTATGTCCATATATTTATTAATTTCCTTCATTAACATTAGGGACCCTATCCATTATCATATGGGGATGATTGTAGTGTCACTTTTAACTTTGATTCGATATGGACTCACTACAACAACTGGGATAAGATTTACATGAATCCACTGCCTATTGTTCGATGGTTCCACTGGAAAATGGGCATCAAAGCCTGAATCCATACATGTGGAATGCCACTAATTTTTACTTTACTAATGCCAATTGATTCTCAATGTGTAGATGTTGATATTGTTTATTTATTTATATGGTTATTTTGTTGATTGCGTGGAAAGAAAGGTGTACACACTGATGACATACAAGGAAATTCAACCGTGCAAAATGTCAAAGTCATATAAATATGAAGAAAATGTTACATTTGAATTTGAACAAAATAATGGAAGGTGTGACCCCAAGACAATGAATGTGCCATGGTTGAAACTCTAAGAAGGCTTAGATGAAGGTTCTTTGCTTGACACAAAGTTGCATGACATGAATGAAAATCCAAGTCTTGATATGGGACGTCCAAAGTGTATTAATATATGTGTTATAATTCTTGTTCATAAAACCACAATTACCCACACACAATCTTATATTGTCAACAAAAATGTGGAATGCAGATGGCAATGCAATTTTTCTTAATAGTTAGGGACACAAAAATTCTAAGAAGAGAAGAGTACATAATCCTTATTTTTAAGCCCATGCAAGTCTCTTTGATTTTGCAACAACATCAAAGATAAGTATCCTAGGGTTTCCGTTGATCATCTATATTCTACTCATAACTTCTCATTTATCATATTATAAACATTTCTTATCATAATTCCAACAATAATGCTGAGATCGTTTGGAGCATGTAACATGCACTACACAATCCAAAGTCATAAGGAAGTTCAAGATTCATGAGGGTAGATGAAAGGTCATGGGAGAAGGTGAACGGTCACCCTCCTCATTTCTATAAATATACCCTCATGCCTCATTTGTAGGGTACTTTAGCACTTGACCTAGGGGTAGGATTAGGTAGTTGTTTTGTGCTTAAGGAGTTAGAGGCACTCAACTCTTGGTAGCTAGTAGGGTGAGTTGTGGTGAGGCTAGCGTTTTTCTTTAGAAGATGGTATGAGAAACCCATTGATCCAGGTGGATATTGGAGGCCACCTACCTATTCCAATTAGACCCCCACCATTGTTTCTTTTTAGTTTTATTAATTGTAGGAAAACTTAATATTTTTGGCAGTTTTTTGGGTTCTAAACTTCCGGAACCGTTTTGAGGGACTAAAAGACGTTTTAGGGAAAATGCAGAGACTATAATAGTCCCAAACTAATTTGGTTATTAATTTGTTTTCGACCCCCTCTTTGAGATATTTGAAATGAGGTATTATGATAACCAAATGGAGATCATATGCCAAAGTTACGAACCTGGGAAGTTGATGTACCAATTTACCCAAACTAGGTCCACAATTTTGGCACTTCATAAATAGGTGTTTGAGCCTAATTGTAACACAATTTAGAGGAATTTAGTTGCCACATCCCTTCTTAGAGATAAGGTACCATCACCCAAGCTAGGTTATTTCCATTTTTTTATATAAGCTTATTTCATTTCTTTGATATTAATGAAATGAAGTTTTATTTCTGTTGAATATCTGTTTTTGTGTGTGTGTGTGTGTGTGTGTGTGTGTGTGTGTGTAGATATATTTTTGCGTTCTTGCAGAAGTAAGGATTAATGGGATCAGTGGTATTAGAGAGGTCTACTCTTTCTCTATTTTTCTTTGCATGTCCCTAATGAGGTTAGGGTATGAGTTAAGGCTCGATCTAGTTGAACCTTTGCAAGACCAACTTCACAAATCCCTACGAACTCCCATGGTGGAGGAAAATAAAGACGGGGGGGGCAGGAGTTTGTTTAAAAATATTGCTTGAGGAAGCCCTCGAGCGACAAAGGAACGTGATGATGGATAACTTTTCCTAGATCCTTCGACAACTACCCACATGCGATGCATCTTCATCCAATAACCACTCTAGAGGCGCCACTCCTTTTAAGGTACAAGTTAATTTTGACATTCCCATATTTGAAGGACACATAGAGGCAAATGCCATATATATATGATTAAATCTATTAGAAGGATATTTTTCAATTCATGATATTTCTATTTGGGAAAATATTACTTTTGAACTCCTCAAATCTGCCCCAGATGTCAAGGACTAGTGGGAAACCTACTGTGAACAAATGGGTGAGAGGGAATCCTCACTATTTTCAGTCGCACCCGCTTGGAATTCTTTCTGAGACTCCGTCAAGTTACAATATTAGCTTGTCAGGAGCTATGAAGATAAATACATAAAGTGGACCTTGTTGTGGTAGGGAAGGGACCAAGATGTGCCAGAATTCACAAATGTTTTGCATACCCTTCGCACGAAGCTTGGTATCGAGGATTTTGAGTGGCATTTGGTACTCAAGTACCGTGGTTGTGTACACAAGTATATCCAGGTCGAGATGGAATTCCTAGACATCTCCTCACTTAGTGTCGCCTATCGATACATTGTTGAGATTGAGCAGAAATTTAAATAGAAGAAGCAAGACTTTGGATCTTAAATCTGAAGCAAGGGAAAGGCACCCCCAAACAATAGAACAAACGAAAAAATCCAAGGCAGGGAAACCCAAGACAACCCACAAAATCTACAAGCAAAGAAAAACACCATGAAGAAAAAGAAGGACAAAGGAAAATGGTGTGAGTTCCATAAGAGCCCCATAAAAAACACAAGTGAGTGCCAAGCCAAGCAGTCAACGGTGGCCAAGCTAAAGGCTTCTGAATCAAATGCATATTCCAATTTTGAGTCAGAAAATGACAAGGGGAATGATAAAGGGAAGCAGAATATTTATGCGGAGCCTAGTGCCACTTTTTCCACCGCCAAGATCTAGAAGGATGAACCGGAATATCCAGAGGAGGGGGAGCGGCTCTTCCACTAAATATGGGTGAAGGGTTCTCTGTGGTAGTTCATTGTCGTCATCAGGAGACAACATAACCTCATTTTAGCAGAGTTTGTGAAGAGGTTGGGCCTATCGACCACATCACACTAACATACATACACCATCGGGTGGCTTCACAAGGGGTGAGATCTTCACGTCAGCCAACAATGTCGCCTTCCCTACAACATCAATCCCTTCACAAATGAGGTACTATGTGATGTTGCTCCTCTTGAAGTTTGTGAGTTTTTATTATAGCAACCATACTTTTGGAAGCGACATGTTATGTATGAGTCTAGACATCACACTATTATTATTACTTTGGGAAATAAGTTATATAGGATATCAGAGGTAGCACTGCCTGCCACCATTTCTTTGAACACTATGAAACAATGTAGTAAGATCATTTCCCAGATCTGGAAATTTGTTTTCCTTATGATTCACACTTAGGGAAAGAAAAATATTGTGGCCACGACCTTTAGACAGGGATCCTCCACACAACAGCAACAGATGAAAAAGGTTGTAGAGGAGTATAGGGACATCTTCACCTCATCCATAGGGGTACCTCTACAATTTCAGGTCAAGCACTCCATCGATCTGACCTTGGGCGCGCTGCTAACCAATGGACCAATCTATTAATGCTCTATTTTGGAGAAAAATGAAATCAAGAGGTAGATTCATCATTTGTTCTAGAAAGGGTGCATCAGGCCAAGTTCATCACCATATAGGAGCCCGATCGCGTTGGTACAGAAGAAGGATAGGACATAGAGACTTTGCATTAACTATCAGATGTTGAACAAGATCACTGTATGGAATAGGTATCCAATCCCATGGATTGATGACCTTCTGGAATAGCTCAAGGGGGCCAAATATTTCAGCAATATTGAATTGAAGTCTGGTTATCATCAGGTACCAATCAAACCCTCTAATGTGTGGAAGGCTGGCTTCAAATCCAAGGAGGGCCTTTTCGAATGGCCGGTCATGCCTTTCGGGTTGACAAACTCCCCCGCAAACTTCATGAGGTTGATGGAAGACATATTGCATCTCTTCACCAAATCATTCTTAGTAGTGTATTTGGATGACATTCTGATATCCAGCCAGATTTGTGAAGAACACCTCCACCATATTCGATAGGTCCTCCAAACCTTGCGACAACACAATTTGTGTGCAAATTTAGAAAAATGCATTTTTCGTATTGTTGTCACTCACTGCTTTGAAAATGATCAGTTGTGTTAGTGTCAGTCTTTCCAGCCTTCCTACAGTGATCAAATATGCTCTTACAAAGTGATTTTGAAGTGTCAAGGTCAAATTTTGTCATTTCAGTGAGTCTTCAAGCAAAATTTGGTCATTAGGCATTAGGTCTAGGGTTTGCGCTCACTCTTTTTAAAGTTGCCCAAATGCCAACCCATGTCACTATTCAGCTGAGCCTATCATCATTCAGAGGGTTTTCATTATCATGTCAAGTTCCATAGGGTCATTTTACAGCTTATTCATGCTTCAGTTGTACCTAGGCAAGGTCATTTCCCTCTCCTAGGGTTTTGAAGGCAATTTCTCTTGAGCGGTCAAATCATCGGCAAAACTTGTTTCATGATGTTCATACACCTTCCCCTATCCTTAAAGTACCATATCATACACTCCCCAACACTCAGATTCCCCAAAATCCTCATTTTTTGCACAAACCCTAGTTTCTAGCTACAACCTGGCAATTTTCTAGGTTTGGCCTGTGATTTGCCCTTTTGGACCCCTTCCCCTCACTCAATCTCTGAGATTCCACTTTCCCCTACTGCCTAACATCCCTCCCCACTCCAAAAAATTTCCCCAAAAATTTAGAAGCCCCCTATCCCCTTCATTTCGCTTCATTTCGACCAAATTCCTTGTTTCACACATCAGGGCAAGTGCACTCAAATACTGTTCCAGAGAAATAAAAGATGAATTTTGGGAACCTGAGAGAGGTTTTTGTCCAAAACATGCCAAATAAGAAAACCCTCCTTCACTTTTTTCACAGGTGTCATGGTTTGAGATAAATGTCAATAATACCGTTGCCTCAGGAGAATCAAAGACACCTCTGAAGTGACCTTGGGAAAATCACGTTTTCTCCTAGCTTTGTTAGCCAAATGATTTTCTTGATGGGTAAAATGATAACTAGACACAAATATATTTCCAATAAGCTATCACGAGATAAATTTGGGGTTGAGGAAGGCATTCAAACGTTGACTGCAACAGTACTCTTCCTTGAGGCAGCCTCATTTGGCACTTTTTGACCAGTCTTGGGAGATTTGATTTTTTACAGGTCAAATCAACTCCAAATTGAACAATTCTAGTTGGGTTCGAAATTATACTCAAATACCTTTCCAACGATCTATCCTGTGTCTGATTCCGACACCGGGACGGCCTTCAAAAGCCTCCTGAAAAAGCGCGACATGTCAGGCAGGGGGGCGCGACATGTCAGGCAGAATTGCCCAGAAATGCAGAAAGCTGTCTTCGGAGAATTGATTTTTGACAGGGAAAATGAACTCCAAATCCACAAATTCCAGTTAGGTTGGATAGTAGACTCACAGACCTTTCCAACAAGCCTACTCTTGCCCAATTTTTCCACTTGCAAGTGCCCCAAATATGGCTCCAAAGGGGCACGACATGTCAAGCAGGGGGGCGCGACATATCAAGCAGAATTGCCCAGAAATGCACTGTACAGCCCAGAAAACGCAGATTTGACCATGTTTGACTTTTTGGGGTGGATTATTATCTTATTTGATGTAATTAATGTAATTTTATGACACTTTTACTCTTATGTATCTCTTCTAGAAGATTCATTCATGAAAAGGGTAAAAATTAAATGAATGAATTGGTTTCCAAGTTTATAGAGGCAAGTTGTTTTGACTGCCTAGTTTTTAGTGCTAAGTTTAGAAGTGGTTGAAACAGCTCGTAGAAGGATGAGCTCGACCACTAGAGGCAAGGAAAGGTGTTAGCTTGCCTATATTATGTATTTTCTTAGTCATTTTCAGGGGTTGGAAGGTTGGACTCTTGAGGGAGAAGCTATCATTGTATTATTTCACTGTATCTCTACAATTTTTTGCTAAGGAAGACCAGGGTTTTGCAGTCCTTTTTGGGATTCTTGTGGTTACATGTATTGATGCTGTGTTTTCTCAATGTTCTTGTAAGTTTTGTTATGTGATTCATTTCCTTTCTTTACTTCTGCACATTAAAAAAATGAAGTGTTAAAATAAGAATTCATGCTTGCCATGCTCTGCTTTTAAATTTGTTTAATTTCAATGTTTTCTACTGTCTAAAGAGAATTCAAAGTTATTGTTTGCTCTCTTTATCTCTCTTTCTTTCATTCCTGACCATCCACTTCAGTTAAAGGCATCAACGTTGTCTCCTACCTCGCCCCAAGGAACCCCCTGCAGAAACTGTGTCCAATCCCCGCACCCAAAATTGCCATCCCCTCAATTTGCCACCAAAAACCCTAAAAAACCCAAATCAACCCTTTTTATTATTTTACTAGCCTAAAATCAGTGTTACCCTATTGGTCATCTCATCTATTGAAGATTTTACGAGATAGACCGAAGAGAGCCTTCTCCTGCCCCGTAGGGCTAGCTACGAGGCTAAAAGGTTTGATGTTGCCTTGAGGTTTGCCTTTTTCAGCCTAAGGTGAAATTTCGAGCGCTAACAGAACCTTCTAACCTAGTTTTATATTAATACCCATTTAGACTTAGAAACTCCATTAAAAATAATAATTATTTTAATATCTCCTTAATCGAGTAGAATTTGCCCAAACCATTTATGGGTCTTGGAGATCTCATGTGCTTTAGCCTCCACCAATTTGCATGTCTAGAGAACATCCAATGCTACCCCAAATCAACACTTTCCCTTAGTGAGGATTGTGCTATAGTAATACTCCACACTAAGCATCACTCTAATTATACAACACCAGTACCTATGCTAATTCTAGGCTGCCCAACATCCTCTGCACTGCTGCATCCTGTACTGTTGCCCATGGCTTTGCTACTGCCACTGTTCCATCCGTACGGCAGCTCCCTCTGCATCTGTGTTGTTGTTGGTCCTTTCTCCCAACACTGCATTTGCACTGCAACCCCCTCTCATCATGTTGCATCGTGCTACGGCTTACTGCTACTGCACTGCAACTCAGTTACTGAGAAGTAAGTAATTGATCCACCCAACTACTGACATCCTTGTTAGGCTAGAAACACTCCTAGGCTGAAGCTCTCTCTGTCATTATCTCGTGCTCCCTCTACTACCTCTGTGTTGCTGCAACAAGTACCTACCTCTCGCACCGCTGCAAACCTCTTTGTGCCATCTTGCACTGTAGCACTCTCTACCGCTTCATCTGCATCTGTTTCTATCGTCATTCGCCATCCTGCTACTCTCACTTTAGGGTTGTCATAGCTAGGTATAATCCAAGAGTTTGGGTACTTCAAGGATCTTGCCCCTCATCACCTATAGTCTTCCTGACTACAACTCGATGTCTCCCCACCTCTTCTTTAGAGGTACATGAGTACTCATCCTCCTCTACCTCCTTTTCCACCTTCGCTGGCGCTGCCTTGGAGTCAGACACCTCTCCCTTATTCTTCTTCTTCGGACACTAGTTTGCATAATGCCCTAGTTCCCCACAGTTGAAGCACTTAACCTTGGAGAGGTCCTTTTTCTTCCTCTTCTCCTGCTTCCACGCAGATGCCAGAGTTGCATCCTCTTCCTCCTCCTTCTTGACCCGGACTCCTTTATTGCTACTTCCCATCTTGGATAGATGTCATATCTCTTCTTGGCGAAGAGCTGCCCACAATTCTTCCCAATCGGGAAGATTTGTTCTACCCAAAATACTCTGGACAAATGTCTCCCACTCCTCGTAGGCTGCATTTAAGGCGGTCCTCACCATCAACTCTTGATCTGGTGTGGCCCTTATGGAATTTAGTTGGTCTTAGATCTCCTTCAATCTACTGAGGAAGTGATCTATTTGCTCCCCCTTTTGCATCTGGTATGACCATAGTTGATTCTCAAGTAACATCTTCCTCTGCACAGAAGTATCTTGGTACAATGTATTCAAGGTGTCCCACATTGCCTTTGTCGTTTCCTTCTCGACAATATGCCGGACCACATGATCTCTGACCCCATCAAGCATTATGCATTTCGCTTTCGCCATTGCTTCCTTGTACTTTTCATTGTCAGCTGGGTCAACTGGGATAACCATTGTTCTCAAGGTGAAGGCCTTGATGCGATGTCTATCTAGAATGGACAGGATCTTGGCCTTCTAGACCACAAAGTTGGATGCCCCGTCCAGCCTATCTTGATCCCTCAGTCCATTCATGGCCATCCCTCTGCTCTTCCTTTCGACTTCTCTGAGTCTCTACTTCCCTCTGGAAGTTCTCTCTTTGACTCCCTCTCAGTCTTTACTTCTCATCTGGAAGTTCTTTGCTAGACTCCTTCTGAGTCTTGATTTCTCTCCTGGAAATTCGCCTGCCAACCGTCGATTCGCACCTCTCCGATCTCTTATGCACCTGCAAAACTAATCTAGATTTCTTGGCTAGAAATCCACCTAGGTAGCAACTCCCTCTACCTTAGTTTTGCCTCGTAAGGTACTGTTATGTCTTGGCAACAACGCCCCATCAGCTTCACTCCCCGCAAGCTGCCCACAGCATCCTATGCCCCAACAATTGAAGGATTGAGCCTCTAGGCTCTACGCAATCTCGACTCTGGCTTAAATGCTCCTAGCCAACTGCGTCAAGCCTCCTGGTCTCTGTGTGGCTCTTTGTGAACAATTTCTACCCTCCTCAACCTCTACGCTGACCTCTCTTTGGCTTGAACTGATGACGCAATCCCTTTGCATCAACGCTTCTCTACTGCTTTCTGCTAAGAACAACTTCTGTCACTCGAGATAGTGGTTTCTGCTACAAATGCTCTTCTTTAACTGGTGCCTTCAACTCTCATGTGCTCTATAACCACGATTTGATACCATGTTGAAATTTTTAAGTATTACTTGTTAGAAATTTTATCTGTATTCTCTGGTTTATTTCGCCTACTTGTTAATTACGAATAAGTTATTTAAACATATAAACATTCAAATAAACACAATACAGTCTCAAACATATACAGATCAACAACTAAAAGAAATAGCAAACACACAAGTGACACTGTTATTTTTGGACAACTCATCCCCAGAAAAACCCAACTTGGGAAAACCGATGCAGCAATTCTGAGGGTTATTTTATTATGCAGTCTTTTCTAGTACAACTGGGTGCCAAACCGACTCACCTGACAGAGAAAATAATCCTAAAGTAATACCTCTCTATTCGGAAGTAGATATTCGAAAAGTTTCACCCACAAAACCCACTTCAGTACACTCTAAAGCTCAGCGTCACCCCACTTGACCTCAGTGTCAGCCCGGAACCCCCTGCATCAGCCCTCTGAGGCACTATGCAGCCTCTATGACCCTCTGCATCACTCCTGTAGCCTTTGCGTGGATGATGGGTGCCCTTCTGGTGTTATGCTTCTTAATCTGCAAAGTAATACCGAACAGAGAACATGCGAAGAAAAGATACCCAAAACACAGAATATGCGAAGAAAATATACCCAGAACACAGAATAGCAATGATTTTATTACTCAAAGAGAAATGTTCACAGGCCTCTTCGAGGGGGCAACCTCCAATAGAGCAGAACT
>APFE031512153.1:149844-171543 GCA_000404065.3 Pinus taeda | reverse complement strand
GATGCCCTCATGGTTTTTCCAAAATAGATTTTCTTCCATGACACAGAATTTTAAAGCTTTCATTTTTAAGAACCTGCACTTAGTTCTGGACAGCCCTGGGGGAGCACACAGGTTTTGTAACACATAACAAATATCAGAATACCAGGGGGATTGTTCAAAGGCTACATTGATCTTTGGAGTCGCCAGCTCCGGTTCACTGTCCATTTGGTTGATGTCTAGGGCTTGGAAATTTGTTTCAGACATTAATTTAGCCAAGCCTTGCCCTTTTATTAGTTTTGTAGGCTTTATTTCTATGTCAAATTCCAGGATGTTTGCAATCCATTTCCCTCTTCTACCCTCCAAGTTTTCTTGAGTGAGTATATCCTTGACAATTGGGCTTGGCACATAGGCTATTATATGGGAGTACAGGATGTAAATCCTAAAGTCCTTAATAGATTTAACCAAAGCATATGCTTGTTTTTCCATGATCTGGTACTTGAGGGGTGCATCTCTAAGAGCTTTACTAAAGAAAGCAATGGGTTTCTCATTCCCTTGGTCATCTTTCTGCAGTAAAACTGCAGCAATTGTATGCTCAAAGGCAAAGGAGAATATGATGAACTCTCTATCAAACTGAGGGTTAGTTAGGACAGGGGTTTGGGTAAGGGCAAACTTGATGCCCTCAGAAGCTTGTTTAGCCTCCACTGTCCATTTGACTTTGGAATCCTTTTTCATCATATTGTTAAGCAACCTGCTTAGCTCCGCCAGGTTTGGGATAAACCTTCTTAGAAAGTTGATTTTCCCCAGAAAGCCTTATAATTCTTTTATATTCCTTGGATGGGGCATTTGCTGGATAGCCTGGATTCTGTCTGCGTCAATTCTGATACCATCTTTGGAAATAATGTGACCCAGTAATTTCCCTTCCTCCAGTCCGAACAAGGATTTTTTAGGGTTCAAGGAGATTCCATATTTCCTGCATGTAAAAATCTACCTTAAATGTTTCAAGTGGTCTTGGTTAGATTTTGAAAATGGTGTGAGATCATCCAAATAAATGACAAGGAAGTCATGGATCTCTTTAGAAAAAGCAATATCCATTGCTCTTTGGAATGTAGCCCCTGCGTTTTTCAGACCAAAAGGAATTTTAACATATTTAAAGGTCCCCCATGGGGTTGTAAATGCAGTTTTGTCCTAATCATCAGGATGGACTGAGATCTGGTTGAAGCCTGAGAACCCATCAAGCAGGGAAATACTAGAAGCCCCTACTACTCTCTGTAGGATGTGATCCATCTTGGGTAGGGGATAGTTGTCTTTCAATGATACTTGGTTGAGGTTTCTCAAATCAACACAGAACCTAATTTCCCCAGTTTTCTGCCTTGTAGGGACTAAGTTTGAAATCTAATCAGAGACTCTGATTGGTGCTATGATGCCTACTTTGCACATTTTCTGTACCTCTTGCTCCATTGTTGGGAGGAGCATAGGATTAATTCTCCTCAGTTTTTGTTTAAAAGGTTTCTGATTTGGATTTAGTGGGATGGTGTGTTGTATCACAGAGGTGTCATAGGATTTTAGATCCTCATAACTCCATGCAAACACATCTTCAAACTCCTTAAAAAGTTCAATGTATTTGGGCTTTTGGTCAGGAGGTAATGCAGCAGATAGTTTTATGATTTTGGGCTGATCAACTGTCCCAATGTTATGCTCCTCTATAGTAGTGTTTAGGGGCTGCAATTTTGGCTTATTGGGAACATCGTTGGAGTCAAAAATGTCTTCCAGAGGAGCTAAGCCTATTGGAAGGAAGTTGTCCTTTAATTGTATCACCTCAGTTTCATATTCAGCTATCTCTTCATATTCAACCTGTTGGATTTCTTGTATGTTGTGCTGGTTGAAGATTGTAGGATGTAGCATTTGATTGGCTGTTTTGGGTGATATTACTTGGTACTTGTGTTCACCCTGTATTTGTGATTGATTTTCTGTCTTAAGTATTTGCGATTGATTTGCTGACTCAATGTCTATGTTCAGACCTGAAAATTCTTCTTGTAGAGTCAGAAAATTGTTGATTTGTGTGTCATTGTCAAACACCTGCCAGTCCTTTATATTGTTTGGGACTGATGGTCTGTGTTTTACTTCAGTTGTAAAACAGTGATGGGGCTCAAAAGGGAGCTTGCAAGTACTTGCAAACGTGGCGAGACTATGAGCGTGAAGGTTCTGAGCCCTAGGAACTTTGGTAATCTGGAACTCAGTAAAAGACTTTAGTAGCTCAGTGGCATCAGACCTGTAAGACCTGAGTCTTTTATCATTGGTAACAAAATTGCCTTTGACCTGTTGGATAACTAAGTCAGAATCCCCTAGCATTGATACTCTTATAGCTTGTAGGGATTGTACCAACTTGAGGCCTAGTAGGAGAGCCTCATATTCAACCATGTTGTTGGTGCATTTGAAGTTTAGTCTATAGGCTCTACCCTCTGCATGGCTGTTCTGTTTGTTATGCACCCACACTCCTGCTCCTGCCCCTAGCTTGTTAACTGATCCATCAAATTCCAAGAACCACAGAATGTCCTCTTTTAGGGGGGTTTGAATACTGTCTCTATGGTCTGGATTTATTAGTTGGAGTATAGGCTGTTTATTTAGTTTGGCTTTGATGGCAATCTTCTCATTTAGTGGGATCAACTTTGTTTGTTGGGGGGTAGCTCCTCTCTTGATGGGATAAGTTCCTCTATCATAGGGATGCATGAACCATCTGGAGGTGCTCAATACACGTCAAACACTCTTCTAGAAGGCTCTAGAAGTGACCACAAGCTCCTCCTAGGGTCCAGCAAGAGATTTCCTCTACTTTGACAAGCTCACCCACTCCCACTATGGCAACAAGGAAGGATAGTGATCTCTCCTAGAGAACCTGGTTAACAGGGTAGTTGTGTTCACCATGTATTTGTGATTGATTTTCTGTCTTAAGTATTTGAGATTGACTTGCTGACTCAATGTCTATGTTCAGAACTGAAAATTCTTCTTGTAAGCTTAACAAGGAGGACAATATGGCTATTTAACTGCAGATAGCCATGGTGACAATTGAAGTTCTGATTCTTTAGTGGGATGGTGTGTTGTATCACAGAGGTGTCATAGGATTTTAGATCCTCATAGCTCCATGCAAACACATCTTGAAACTCCTTAAAAAGGTCAATGTATTTGGGATTTTGTTCAAGAGGTAATGCAGTAGAGAGTTTTATGATTTTGGGCTGATCAACTGTCCCAATGTTATGCTCCTCTATAGTAGTGTTTAAGGGCTGCAATTTTGGCTTATTGGGAACATCGTTGGAGTCAAAAATGTCTTCCAGAGGAGCTAAGCCTATTGGAAGGAAGTTGTCCTTTAATTGTATCACCTCAGTTTCATATTCAGCTATCTCCTCATATTCAACCTGTTGGATTTCTTGTGTGTTGTGCTGGTTGAAGTTTGTAGGATGTAGCATTTGATTGGCTGTTTTGGGTGATATTACTTGGTACTTGTGTTCACCATGTATTTGTGATTGATTTTCTGTCTTAATTATTTGAGATTGATTTGTTGACTCGGTGTCTATGTTCAGACCTGAAAATTCTTCTTGTAGAGTCAGAAAATTGTTGATTTGTGTGTCATTGTCAAACACCTGCCAGTCCTTTACATTGTTTGGGACTGATGGTCTGTGTTTTACTTCAGCTGTAAAACAGTGATGGGGCTCAAAAGGGAGCTTGCAAGTACTTGCAAACGTGGCTAGACTGTGAGCATGCAGGTTCTGAGCCCTGGGAACTTTGGTAATTTGGAACTCAGTAAAAGGCTTTAGTAGCTCAGTGGCAGCAGACCTGTAAGCCCTGAGTCTTTTATCATTGGTAACAAAATTTCCTTTGACCTGTTGGATAACTAAGTTAGAATCCCCTAGTATTGATACTCTTATAGCTTGTAGGGATTGTACCAACTTGAGGCCTAGTAGGAGAGCCTCATATTCAGCCATGTTGTTGGTGCATTTGAAGTTTAGTCTGTAGGCTCTGCCCTCTGCATGGCTGTTCTGTTTGTTATGCACCCACACTCCTGCTCCTGCCCCTAGCTTGTTAACTGATCCATCAAATTCCAAGAACCACAGAATGTCCTCTTTTAGGGGGGTTTGAATACTGTCTCTATGGTCTGGATTTGTTATTTGGAGTATAGGTTGTTTATTTAGTTTGGCTTTGATGGCAATCTTCTCATTTAGTGGGATCAGCTTTGTTTGTTGGGGGGTAGCTTGTTCATTTGATTTCTGATCCTGTTTAGGTTTCCTAATTCCATCATCATTTATTTTGTATTCTTGAATGCTTGTATCCTCTGATTCAACCAGTGTTTGTATGTAAAGATTTCCTGGATTGGCAGGCTGATTTGTTTTAGTTATATGAGTTTCTTCATTGTTTTTGTTACCTATATTGTCATTGAAGAGGATATATGAGTCTATGTCAGAATGGACAGCATATATGGGGAAGTTTTGAGGCTTCTCTGTAGTGCTAACCATGTATTTCATCAGAGGCTCTCTATACAATCTTTTGGGTTGACCAAAGACTGTGATGGTAGCATAAGACATGTCTAATTGAAGAGACCCTTGAAGTTTGGCTCCCCATGATCTTGACAATAGCATCCCATATTTGGGTGGGATATCAGCAACAACAACGTCCATCAAGATTGTTTTGTTTGGGTATTGGACCAGGGATACTCATAAGCCTTTTATCAAGCCTAGACATTTGACCTGGCTACAATCAAATGAGAAGAGGTCCTTGTAGGGCCTGGTAATATCTAAATTCAGCCTTTCCATGACAGATTTTGGCATTAAGTTATGAGATGCACCCGAGTCAAACATTGCATTGTGTAAGATCTTGTCATGTATATGCAAGCTGACATAAAAGGGTAGGATCCCTGAGCCTGCTATTTTTCCATCAACCTCTAGGCCAAACAGTAGTTCTGGGGTGTCATCCAACACATTGACATTGTCCACATTGACATTGTCTTTGTGTTGAGTGAGTTGGAGGGACTTCTCAATCTACTGTTTGTAGATGTCATTCTTGGCTAGCTCTACCAGAGGGATGGCTATTTTTAGTTTTCTAATTTCAGCTTCCAAGTCAAAGGGTTTTTCAGTTTGGACTTTGGTGCTATGGGTGAGCCCCCTTTCTTTATTTGGTAAGGTTTCCTCTTGATTTTGGGGCTTATGTTTCTCAATCACCTCTTGGGACCTTTTGCTTGGGTTAGAATGTACAGATGATGCACCTAGTGAGTTTGGTGTATGTTCAGTAACTTCTTCAATGGTTACTTCCTTTGTGAGTGCATCAGTAGCATTCATTGGTTCGGTTACTATGGCATTCTTGGGCTGTAGTCTATCCTTGGTTCTCTCAGGCTGTATAATGTTTACAGTCCTGCTTCGTAGTTTGTATTGTTTGTGGACCTCATAGACAGCTGTGTCATAGCCTTGTTTGAAATCAAATGACTCTCCTGACTTTGTTTGAAATTGTTTACTGTCTTCTTCTTCATGATCCTCTTGACTTAGGAAGACTAGGTGCTCATCATCAAGACCCATCAGGTGGATATGGGTATCATCGAATTGTTCTTCTGATGTGGATGTTTCAGCATAGTTTTCTTGAAATGGAGGCCTTATTTCTGGATCATTGTTGGCTTTGCCCCCACTAGGGTTTTGGTTCCTTCTAAAGTTTGGATTTTTGTTGGTGTTATTTGGTGGTGCCTCCCATGAAGACTTCCTTTCCATGGACTCTACCCTATCACCCAACCTCTTCATACCAGAAATTATTGCATCTAATTTTTGGTCAAAGGCTGAGGGTTCCTCCTCAAAGGCAACTCTCTTTTCTAATCTAGCCCTATTCCTCTTAGCAATCAGGTTTGCCTCAACTGTCACAGCAACCTTCTGAGCTTCTTCAAAGGTTTGAGGGGCTCTTTCTTTTAGTTGGTAAGCCATGTCAGGGTCAAATCCATCTGAAAATTTATAAAAGGCCAAATCAGGGGGAGGTCTGAGGTTTTGAGGTATTGCATTATATACATTATTAAACCTAGCACAGTATTCCAGAACTATCTCTTGAGGACCTCTTTTAATCATATCGTACTCACCAAGTATATGTAGAGGATCCTTCTTTTTCTCCCATCTGTTTGTGAAGGATTGGTAAAGCTCATCAGGGGTGTTGATAGTATTTGCAGGAAGTGATCTGAACCAGGTTCGTACATCCCCTGTTAAGCTTTGGACAAATATTCTCATCCTTACAGTGTCATCATCTATCTCATAATTTTCAAAATGATCTTGCATTCTCTTAGCATGATGGATAGCTGAATAAGGGCCAGTGGAGTCAAAATATGAAATTTTGGCCTGGTAATCTTGAGGTAAGGCCACAGGATTGGCAGGTAGTTGCAGAGGCGCATACCTCATCGCCATATTCACAAGATTCTGAGGGTTGACTAGGGCAACTGGGACAACAGGAGCAGTGGGTACCACAGGGGTAACAGGTATAGAGGGATTTAGAGTGCTTGTCAAGGAAATGTGTATAGGGGAAGAAGATGTGGGTGGGGGGCTTTGAGATGTTGATGGAGAGCTGGGGGACTTAGGGGTAGAATGGAATAGGACTTTGATTGGAGTGGAGATGGGGTTAGGGTGAACTGTCTCTGGACTAAGGTCAGCAAGGTTGTCTTGTTTTTGCTGATTCCTAATTACTCTGGGGATTGTATTGGGATTTTGGAAGAGAGTAGGAGGGTTGGGGTCAGGATTAGCCCTAGTGTACCGAAGATTCTTTTTGGGAGCCAACTTCTGAGCTAGTCCTTTTTAAGCTTTTGAAAGATTTGTATAGCAAGGACTGGACAGGAGGTTTGAAAGAGTCTGTGTATTTGTATTGGGTATAAAGGATATCTGAGTCAGCTCCACCTTAAGGCTGCAAATGTTTGTATAGGAGCAGTTATGAAGGTTTCTTGACTGATGTTCAGATTTTGAATATAATCCCTGGTAGATATACAGTCACCTCTAGATCCTGAAGGTGCCCAGTGGAGTCGCCATTTATGTTATCACCCAGGTTGTTCCCTATGACTCCCAAGGGAATATGGCTGGGGTAACCACTAACCAATCTTTGGACTATAGCTTCTAGCCCAGCTGTAATCAGAGAGGACTCTCTCTGTAAGGTTTGTCACTATTTTAATGGAGTTTTTAGGCTAGTTATGAAGTAAATGTTTGATTGTCTTTTATGTTTTGTTGGGAGGATGATTCTGATAGCTTTAGAGTGTTCTCTGCAGGTGAAACTAATCCATTGGGCAAATGGGGTCTGTAGTTGTTGCTTCCTTGAGATCATGGCTTAAGTGCAGCTGGAATTACAGGGCCTATATGTATTTCATAAAACAAACTGTAAATTGTGAGGGTGAAATGAGAAGCTACTAGCAAAGAGCATTTAAGAATTCTTTACTGAGCTGGAATGTGGGAAAGGAATCTATTACTTAGGAGCATTACTTGAATTCCTAAGACAATAGATTACTGTGAAGATATAGTGTGAAAGGTAGCATTTAAGAATTACTCTTTCTTTACCATAACTGAAGAAACATTTGAAATAGCTTAGATTGAGCTCAAGGTAATCAATGATTAAGTCCTGAGACTATTCTTTTTCCTTGCTATTTAGATATTGAGTACATGGGAATCATGAAAGATATACGAAAGTATAACAAACATACAAGAAAACAAGAGAGTAACAAGAAGATTTACAATAAAAGAGCAACAGAATAGATATCAAGAGATTTCTTACATCCGGAGTCCAACCCCTGCTAACAAAATGCGAGGGGAAATATATAGAAGTCTATTTACAAAATATCTCAGGCATTGAGTCATCTGAGAGGGAAAATATCTTCTTTCACTCGTACAGTGCTTGCGGATGAGAAGTTATTACAATCTTAAATGAGTTCTAAAGGCTTTTAACTCCTGTCAGAGAAATTTTGACCTTTGGGGCTCACGGAGTCGGTTGAGCACTTTAACATAACTGCTGAATGACGTGTCTGTGCAGCTATAACTTCCTGTGTCTTCTCGGCCTTGCCACCTGTGCTTGCTGATGCTGCTGTTGTGGCCGAGTACCTGTGCTGAGTTGGCTCAACCTCCGTCTTCATACCTGCTGATGTGTCTTTGTCCTGCTGTGTATGAGATTCAAACTGTTTGCTGAAGAAAAAATCGTGATTACTGACTTTGGTTCAACAGTAATCTTATCAATTCCTGCCATGTATCTGGTGGAGGCAACTAATGTTTCAAAATTGACCCCATGGTCTCATCAGCCTTTGTATACTTATAAAAGTGAGGGGGCTCATCAAATAAATGTGCAATTTCATTTCTAATAAAAAATAAATTATCTACTCTATCAAAAAGAACCTGCCCTATTACTGGGCCTGCTTCTGAGGATGTACTAGGTGCCTCTGCAATCTGTGTTGCTGCAAAACTGCTTACTCTCTTGACATATTTCTCATGTGAGAGTAATTTTCCCGAGGGATCCAATAGGCTAGGGAGCCCCCTGTCCTGTAAAGCCATCAACCTGTTCTGAAATTTATTGATATCAGCTTGCATATCCTGGATCCTTCTATCCAGGGTCTGAATCAGGTTTCTCATTGTTAGGACTCTTTTGATTAGGGAGATGGTCTCTGTTCTGTTCCCAATCCCCATTCTTACTAGCTAGGAGCTTGTCCTGTAGTTCAGCACTTCTATCATCTTGGGGGAAATCTCAGGCATGTTGCCTAGAGATACCCTTGCCCTCTGCATTTCTTTTCGTGCTCTTCCAATTAGTGCCACTTGCTCATATATGGCCTCAATATATTCCCATTGGTTGGTTATTGACTGTCCAATGGTGGTCCAGATGACCCTCTTGAGCTCTGCTGTGACTTTATCCAATGTGAGCTCTTTTTCCAGCTCTGCAATCCTCTTCTCGAGGGCCTTAACCTCCCTCTCTCTTTTTGCCACATTTTGTTTTGATTTATCATATTTTTCATTTATCTTTGTCAGATTGTCCTGGGCTTGGCTTAGCTCAGAAATCTGGGATTCCAGTACCTATATTTCTTTCCTCAACTTCTGCATGTCCAGGCTTTCAGCCTGCTCTGTTGTTGGTGCTGAGGTGGTTGGTGCTGTGGTATCTGGAGCTTCTTGTTGCACTTATTGGTTTGGAGGGACAATGTCTTGAGGGGTTTCCTCAAGGTTTATTGTTTCTGGAGGTGGCTGGGAAGATTGCCCTGCCTCCTTCTGCTGCAATGCTGCTTCCAATGTGGCTTCTGATTCCTGTAGATTTTCTTGTGTTTGGATGAGCTCCTTGTATAATGTCATTAATAAGGAAGCTGCATCGTTTTCTTGCCTCTGCTGGGCAACCTCATCCGTTTGTGGGTGGAGAGTTGGTGGGATTTTCAATTTATTCTTTATTGCTGCCATATCAGCATCCCTCAGCTTGAGGACTTGTTGCACAGCCTTAACATCACTGGGGTCATGCCCAAACTCTATTATTATTTCCTCTAAGGCTTTGATCCTGTTATCCTTAGCTTGAGAGGAAGCCTTCTCCAACTCAAGCTGTGCTGCAGTATTGTTCAAGCTATTTTGCAGCCTGTAGTTGACCAAGGTCTTACCTGCCAAGGTGGCATAGACCATCTCACCCGTCTGTTTGTGAAGCTCAATCTGATCCATTCGGTGGGTGTCTTTTGACAGGACCTCCAGATTAGTCCTGATGTAGTCTACAGCTGTTTGTGTTTTCTGCACTGTTGGAGTGAAGTGGCTCATTGTCATCTTGCCCTCCTGCACATCAAATGCAGACATGAGCCTTTGTTGATTTGCAGGAGCCATGTTTAGCAGGTGATTGTAGAGCTAAATCTTTATTGGCTCACTCCTTCTTTTGGTATATTTGAATTGTTGTTTTATGCTTGCACCTGTTCCCTGCTGCTGCCCTGAGGAGCTCACCCCTCCTAATGCTGCCTTGTCTTGCTCCTTTTGCAAGGAGCTGGCAGAAGCCTCCATACTTGGCATTTCCTCCTCTGAGAAGGGATTTAACCTTTGTCTCTTCTCTGGTGATTCAATGAGGGGAGTCTCCCTCTCTCTTTTTCTGCTAACATCCTCCCTTTGAGGGGTTTGGAGGATGGAGGAATCAACTCTAGAATCCTGTCTTCGAGGCGCCATTGGTGTTGTCTGTTCTTGGGTAGCCATTTGGGCCTCTCCTATCTGCTTTTCCTGACCCTGTTGGTCTCCTTGTTGTGGTTCCTGCTGGGGCTGTTGTTGTTGGCCCTGTTGGCCCTGTGGTTCTTCCATGGCTTTTTCCTTGCCTTTGCTCTGTCCTTGCTCTGTAGTTTGCACTGCCTCTTGCTGTGTTGTAGAAGGTGAAGCAGCTGCTCCTGTTTGAGGCTTTGGCAGAGAAAGCACCTGAGAAGGACATTCTAAGTTAGCCATTTTTAACAAATGCCTTCTAGCTCTTTCAACTAGTTCTTCTTGAGTCACAGGCTCTTCCAGTGTGTTCCTTCTCCACTTTGGTTGGTTGGCATGTCTTTGAATGTGGAGCATGCTCTCATGCTCATAGCTAGAGAGTTTGCATTTCTGCCTTTTCAAGGATATGAAGTTGTTAGGGTCATAGGGCTTCGAAAGGAAGCTTTGTTTTAGGCCAAGGCCTTCTAACATCCTGTCTGCCTCTTTCCATCCTTCTCTTTTGTTTAGGACAAAGTGGACAAGTTGGTTTCTAACTTTGAGCTGTGCCTTTTTACCCCTTCCTGCAAAGTGCGCCTGATCGGCATACCTGGGCAATTTGTATGGGCGCAGCTCACACACATATATTCTGATCGCAGTGAAGTGTTGGTAAAAGTACCAATCCCCTATGCTGTAGGCACTAGATAGCTGCAAAATCCTCTGCATCTCATCAGATAGTCTTGGAGGGGGTGAAGTTACAAAGAGAGACATAGCTGGATGGATGAACAGGTCTATGAACTCAGAGTATGTGTATGGAGAGTATGCGAGGATTTGGAAGACTGAGGTCCAGCATACCACTGACCTAGGGTTGCTTGCTGCATCAGTTCTCTTGATCTCAAAGGAGAACTTCTCATGTTGGTGGTACAGAATGAGATGATAAATGTATGAGGTGTATCTGAACACCTTCTCTCTAGACAAGTGTAGAAATTGCTCATGTATCTTGTCTGAGATATATGTAGCATAATCATAACAAATGGGGGTCTTATCGGGGGCAAAACATTGTCATCATCACTAGTACAGTTTCCTCAATAAACTCCATTGATTTGTATCCCAAAACTGAGCTTATCATGTATGCCAGGTCCAGACCCAGCTGATTTAGGTAGCCATCAAAAATGGGAGGGTGCAGCACTATGTCAGAGTTTGTGATAAACAATTGATTCAGCTTTAGGATCTGTGCTTCTGTCAGTACCTTGGCTCCTTGGTTGATCAGGTCCAGCAGGGACAAAGGAACCAACTTCTTCTGGGTTTTGAACTAGAGCATTTCCCTGATGGCTTCAGGGGTTGTATAAAACACTACTGCACCTTGAGGGTTGAGCACAGCCCTCTGCATGGGGTCATAACAGACAGCACATAGGTGAATCAGGTCAGGGAACTGGTTGACCTGAGGCAGCTTGAAGATTGGGAGGGAGGACTCCCAAATGCCTAGAATATTTGTTCCATCTCTATGTCTGGCTCTGAGCTCATTTAGCAGATGAATGTGGAATTTGCATTTAGATGGGCTGTCCTCTGAGATTTGGTAATCTAGGTCTGCCAAATCTTGCCACTCCAGCTCTCTTTGGGGAGCATTCAGGGGAGTAACATTGAGGGCTACTGATGCCGAGGGACTGTCCATGTCTGCTTGAATGCTTTTTGACAACTGATGAATGGGCTATCTGAGAAACTGGGATTTAGAGAAATGCAGGGCAGTAGGGTAGATTTTTAGTAGAATAAAATACTGCTAGGTTCTTTGAGAAGGCTTTTTTCAGTGTTTAGCAGACCTCCTTTGATAATTTAGGAGCAAGTTATGTGCTATGGCTCACGACTGCGTGAACAGAGAAGGGTTTTCACTAAAATTTTAGTGCGAAATGGCTCTGCCAGTAAAATTCGACCATTAATTCTCTGAGGGGGAGCTGGATAAGTTTGGTTTTGTGGTGAATTCTTAGTCTTCTGTCGTGTTTGGGTATTTTTTATAATTTACTGTGAATAAACCAGGTTGCAAGGAGGTTCATGGGCAAATACCTGTTTAACAAGTTGCTCGGGGTGAAAAAATAGTTGGGTGCGCGCTTTGAACTTCTGTGGATGGTCTGGAGTTGGCTGGCGAATTGTTCGTCGTAATATGCATGCAGAGAGAGCAGAGGTGCTTTTTACAAAAAGTGATAAAAAACACGAAAAATCGTCAAAATATGGCTTTTTTAGCTTATTGGCGTGCTTTTTTGAGTGACGTCAGCATGACGTCAGCAAGTGGGTCCGGGTGGGATGACGTCAGCAGGACGTCATCAGGTGACGTGTCGGCCTGAGACCGGTCCATGGGGGCGATGAGGTGGCGGCCAGGTGGACGAATGGAGGACAGGGTGCGCGGTCGTGGCGCTGACGTAGGCGACAACGGGATGGTGACGCGGGCAGACAGGTGTCGTCATATCGGGCCCCCTCCTGCACGGCAAGGAATCTGTCAGAGGGGGCTCCGACGGAGTTTGGGAGCTACACGTGTCCCCGCGTGACATCATCGTCTGACAGATATCGGACGATATCTGTCGGACATCGGGGCCCTTCCGAAATCCACTAGGACCGTTGGATTGCAGGCGCGCGATCTGACGGCTGTCGGGCAGGGAATCTGCACGGAGGATAAATTCAATAGTTTTTAATGGTCGGACGTCGGGCCCCTCCGAAATTCCAGTTGGCCGTAGATCTGGACAGGCTGCGATCGGACGGATATCGGGCTAGCAAGCTGCACGGCGGATAAAGTCAACGGGCGGCTTAAAATAATCATTTTTGTCGGTAACTGCGCCCAGCGGGACCCTTTCATTTATCAAATGTTTTTCAATGGTTTTTCCAATGTTTCCTTTGCAAAACTTAAATATACCGACGACATTTAGGAAAGGCAAAAAACAATGGTTTTTTCATGAAACTTTCGCATAAGGGACATGAAGGGTAAAACTTAGGATAGGCGGGTTTGATGGGTTTTTATGAAAAAAGGCGAATATTGGCTTCCGACCTTAGGATAAGGCGGGGAAGGTAGGTTTCATCATATTTTTTGCCTTTTAGTGGTATAAGGGTGCTCAAAAGGGTTTCTCCAAGGGTTTTTAGGCAAAAATGGAGAGTTGACTAGGAAGATAGGTTCAGATGGAGAAAAAGGGGTTAGACTTGGGTTCTTGACCTTAACCAGATGTTAATCCAATGCCCTGGGAGTGGAAATTATGGCTATAATGCCAAGGAGGGGATATTTATACATTGTTTGGGGTTTATACACCATGGTGTTATAATAATAGGGGAAGTGAAGTATAGGGAGCTAGATAATAGAGTTAGAGGTTAATAAGGGGGGAAAAATGTGAAAGAAGACCAATACAACTAAGTTTTCTTGAAAACAACTTAGTGTAAAGAGTAGATCAAAATGAAAATATTTTTGCACAAGAAATGTGGTTTTTAAAGGCCATAAGAACCACCATAAAGCTTTGAGTTCCCCTTTTGAACATACCTGGTATAGGGATGTTAGTTATGAGTGGTGAACAAAGGGAAGAAGGGGGGTTAGACATGCTCCACTGTGTTGTTTTGCCTGTACTTGGTTAGCAAAGTTGATCTTGGAGGGAACACCATTTCTGCAACCCCATCTACCTACCCAATTATTTAGCCTAACATTTTTTATTTCTTCTTGGAGGGTGCACTTGGACTTGCAAACCCTTTGTGTGCCTTTTCTTTTCCATTGGCTTTTGCTTTTATTTCCTATCTAGCACTAACCTTATTTCTTCCAAGGCCCCAGATTAAGCAGTTGGGACCCTTAGTTTCTCTGCCTAACTACTGATCTGCCAAGATTAAATAGTTTGGACAGATTTCTTTCTCTATTCTACAACATAAATTGAAAATATGGCATGACCCAGATTAGACTGTTGGGTGATCCATCAGAACTTTAATGGGCATGAGGGCATGTACACACCTTGTTTTTTCTTGCAAATATGGAACCTTTGTAGCAGCAAAGTAGAACATATTTGGCACTTGAATTTTCCAATCATGAAATATGAAACCTATTGGTATAGGTATCCAACACTATCTTCTGCGGCATGGGCCATTTTCAATCCCAGCGGCGAGTTAGTAAGTTTTAGAGGGGTGTGTATTGGTCGGTCTACGAACAATATCGCTGAGTACATCGCATTGATAGAACTCCTTTCTGATGCCATCACACATGGCATATGCTGACTTGTCGTCAGGCTAGACTCACAGCTCGTCATTCTACAACTCACTGGAATCTATTCTGTACGAAACCCATCTATCTATCGCATGTTCCTAAGGGTCAAAATTTTGGAAAGACAGTTCGATTTCATCTAATATCAACATATTTCCAAAAGTTTAAACACATTAATAGACTCATTGGCAAATTATGTGTTAGATAAACATTTGCGACATTTATAAAAAGAAGCATCACATCAATATATGCAGCAGGATCATGTAATTTAACCAAAATAAAGCTCCGAAAAGAAAAAATATATTTCATAACTGTTTATAGTCTGTACATAATGTTCTGTAACCAAGAAAAAATCGGTCAAATGACCCAAAACTCAAAATGCTATGGGGCATCCTAGTCTAATGATGTTGGTGATAACAAGTCACTGTCTGTACAATCATTCTGTTAACACTCAGGTTGTCCCTAAGATCCTGAAGGGATACGACCGAGGTAACCACAAACCAATCTTTGGACTGCAGGTTCTAGCCTACCTACAATTAGAGAGGGCTCTCTCTTAATGATTTTGTTGATGATGATTTTAGGCTAGCTATTGGGTTCAAAGGGTTTTGTGTTTGGTGGTAGGAAGGATGATGCTTTCAAACAGAGGGGCATGCATAGTGTGATAAGTTCAAACCATTGGGCATGGAGTCAAGGAGTAGGACTGCTGGTGCGTTTTCTTGGTCACAAGAGGAAAATGGAGCAAGGTAGCTACACATAAAACAACCTTCAAGCTAAAGGAGATGAAATGAAATATAAGGAATGAGAGGCAATTAAGAATCTCTCACTCATCTTAACAGAGGGAAGGCGAATGAGCTCTATCTAGGGGCAGTTAAGAATCCCTGGATAACTGTCATACATGGGTGAATTAGGGCAAATATGAGCCAAAAGGAATTCACATTTATATCTAATTCAGAGGAAAACATATAGAAACAACAGAAATTGAGCATAGAGTGCAGTTAAGTAAAGTCTAGGCTATTCATTTTTCCTATTATTTAGACAATGATATGATAGCGGTTTAAACATATATAAAGAAATATAACGAAGAAATACTTATTGTTCCATGTAGCAGCACAAGAATTCCACGGTCACTCTTCAACCATTTATATGCAGCAAACAGTCATTGCTCCAATCCTTTCAGCAGTCTTTGATTATAGAACATATCAGATACACAGTGCGAGTCTCTCCTGGATCGGATCAGCCAACTAACAACCACCCCTAATTCCATTGTTCGGGGCTCTCTTTATAGTGAAAATATCTAGGAGTATTTATTACAGAAGATCTTAAAACGATCTGAGGGAAATGAGTGCTTTAATTCATCTTATCTTGAAGTAAATGTATGAAATATTTATCTAAGTGCCGCGTTGGGGCAGTTGCTTCAAAATGAGTAGGAATGTATTCTTTGCTGTTATGCGCTGGCCATTTATCATAACTGTGCATTGGTCTCTTCTCCACTGCTCTTGAGTAGCTTTGATGTGCAGTAACTGTGATTTGAGAGGCTTTAAATGGCTTTTACTGTTTCTTTGACTTGCTGGGGTCTCTTTAATGTTTTATCAGCTTCGAGCACTGAGAAAATCTTCACTGATACAATTTGCCGCAACACTGATACACTTTGCCGCAACACTAATACACTTTGACATGAGTTTTGGCTTCTTTCTGCTTCTGATACTCTTTTAAAATGCTAAATCGCCCTTTTTCTGCCCTTTCGAGGCAAAAAACGACTGCTGGAGAAAAGATTCCCCATTTCAGCCTATTTCCTGTAGCGATGCATCAAAAACTGCCTCAGATTTTGAATTTCGGCTTCCTAAGCAGCGATTTCGCCTTTGCGCGCTTTTCTTTCGGCGGATGATGTCGGCCGTGGGACCCGTACGACGGGTGACGTGGCAAGGGAAAAACTCCCATCCCCAGACGCTGATCATCGACAGGTTCAGAAGGGAACAGACCCGCCCTCCATAGATCTAGGGCGCAGGCAATCGGATAGATGGCAGAACAGAGAAGGTGACAGAAGGATAAGGGATGAGGCCTACATATATATATTGCGTGGATTCATATGAAACGCCGATCGCCGACATGCGATTAGCAACAGACCATTGGTGATGACCATATCAGCGGCGCGCATGCATGCTTTGTTTTTTCATAGCAATACGCCAATCGGTGAAATCGTTGTCGGCCAAACCAATCGGGGGCACACTTTATGCGTTGTTTTGACACACGAATCCCCTCCCGATTGCGATATCACATCAGAGGGGGTCCAATAGAACCTTTTTGCAATCAGATCAAGGCCCAAGGTAAGTGATGGGGGTTTTATGATCGATAGCAGAATTTTTTGATGTTTGAAGGGATTTCAAGGCATGGGAGGAGTCCGATATGCATGAGAAGATGGTTTGAGGGGGGAAATGAGGGTTCTTGTTGAGTTTCAAATAAACTTAGCAATTCCCAAGTGTACTTATGGTTATATTTCAACCAGGGGGAGGGGATAAGTATATAGGGGAGTTATTAACATAGTTTTAGTAGGGAAGGGGAGATAGATATGGAGTTACATATTTAGAGTTAGTAGTTAATATGAATTGTGACAAGAAAGCGCTAAGTGTATAACTCTTAGGCTATAAAGGGGAAATAGGACTTATAGAGGAAGTATGAACATTCCTTGAGTAAAGCAGACCTTTACCAAGGCTACTAATATGAAGAATGATGAATTTGAGAGGTACCAAGCAGATCTTGACCTCTTTAGGGGAAGTTAGTGAGTGATTTAGGGAATAAGGAAGAAGGGGGAAGTTAGTTATGCCTCGCTTGAGCTCCTCCAAATGAAAACTGCCTAATAATTGTGACCTAAATAAATATGACATTTGAAAACATGAAATCGATCACAAATCAACATTCTGCAACCTCAAAACTACCTACCCAACCTACTTACCTAGCATTTTTTCTTCTTTTGGTTTGGGTGCACTTGAACTAGCAAACCCAGCTTTTCAACTTTTCTTTTACTGTCCTCCTATCTACATCTATACTTATTTCATCCAGGGGCTCAGATTAAGCTATTGAGCACCCTTGCTTCTCTACCTGTCTAAGAATCTGCCAAAATTTAAGCTGTTTGGACAGATAATGATTCTCTATATTCTACAACAGGAAATTGAAACCTAGGGAGACCAAGATTAAGCTGTTTGGACCTCCCTTTAACTGAAAATTCTTCAAAAATGGAATAACACATCAAAATTGGAACACATCAGTGGCATTTATACTAGCACACTCTCATGGCATCTTTCTTTTGCCTCTGTAGCAAATATGGAACATTTCAGCATGCAAAGTATGACATATTTGGCATGTAAAAATGTCAATCATGAAAGATGAGTAACCTACTGCAGCAAGAGGCTAACACATTCGTAAAATCCTAGTCCATCGACTCGGAACTCCAGTAGTATGTCCCTGCAACCGCAGAGGCAGCTCGACGGTCCTCACATCTGGGATACCAAGGGTAAGACCCTCGATCTGGTCCTGTAGTTCTGATAGAGTCTCGACCACATCAAGGTCGCGAAGGATGGCCCTCCCCACAGCCTCTCTTACTAGAGTGGCCATTGGGTCTCTGCGGCGTACTGTCGGTCGAACTAGTCCAACATCTGCATGAGCACGTGAGTTTTGATTAGTCTTGATCAAAAAACATAATAACATTATAAATAAAAATGAACAAAGATATGGTCAGAAGAATTACCCATGGCACCCCACTGCTCGCCAACCAGCAGCACCAAATCCGGGTCACCTCGGAAATCCATACCAGCATATGGGAACCTGGCATAAACTATCTCCTGATGATCGAACCACTCAAAGAAGGTCTCAAAAAAATAAATCTGGGGCTGGCCAGCGTGCCGAGACATGAGGTCAACCCATCTCTGCATCCGTGGTTCAGTCGGTGGAGATAGGCCAAGTGAAATGTATTGCGACTGCATCAGTGGGATTCTCTCCAAGGCGAAAGCAGTCAAAATAGAACCATAACCGAAGTTCTTGGATCTTCCACTTTTCACCTTAGTCAATTGTTCCTTCATCACAAAGAGTACTGCATCACACCAATTGAACACCTTCGGTTCAAGGCATTCCAAAGCATACTGCATATAAGACTTGTTGGCTATGTGAAGAGCAAAACTACCAACCAGTCTAGCAAAAGTGAACAAAATGGTCCGCAAGGGCCAGTCAGTGACATCTTGGATATTGGTCTTGCCATTTATACTCGGCTGAGATCCCTCTCTGCAGTGCCGGTGAATGTACTCCCTCACGGACTCACCCCCACGGGCGGAGCCTGATAATGAGAGAGGGGCGCCATGCCTCGATAAATCGGTTAGGAAATAGATGTCCGCGACTGTCAAGGGGATCGATTTGCCCCTAATCTGGAATACCTGGTTGATAGTATCCCAGGCATTGAGGAAATATTGCAACAAACTGATTTGTTGCCTCATACTGGAGGTACGAAAAAACTTGAACAAGCCACAGTTCCACAATGCAGCTACTGTGCCCGAATCATGTAAAGCAACAACATCCTCTTCTTCATGCTCACGTTCTCGCCATGTAACAACCATTTTGATCCGATGAATCTCTAAAAAAAAAACAAGAGAAGAGTCAGGATCTTCATTTGGTAAAAAACAGGCAAAAATCCATGAGGAAACTGTGCAAAAATTTTCCTCCTTGCGCCCATCGCACCCCAGTAAGTGTACTGGGAGCGATGCATACTGACTAGTCAGTGGTAAGACCAGTATGCATCGCACCTTTCGATTAAGGAAGGGTGCGATGGTCCCAAAGTGAGTTTTTCAAACCCCAGAGACTCAGCAGAATAAGGGAACATGCTCAGAAGCCAAAATGAAAGGCATGCAATTGAAGAGCACAATTTTAGCTCCTACCTGGTCCAAACAGCGTCGAGAATCGTCCACAGAATCTCCTAGAATCCGCTGGTGAAAATCAGGGGGGAAAGCACCTCCAGAGCTCCAACAAACCAAATTCAAATGAAATGGTAAAATGAGAGGTAAAAGTCACTTTTAATTTACCATGCACGTAATTCAAGTAAAATACTAGTGTTCTTAAATCATTTATCAAGCATATGTTTTCATTTCTAATCGGTTTGATGAAGCAATTGAACAGGTAGTACAATCTTTGAAAGAACAAAATGCTAATGGTGAATCAAGGACTGAATGACCATCATAGCGAGAAATGTTACCGCAGGGTTCAAGCTCGTTAAAAAATAAACCCTCCACGAGAAGTTTTAGCGCATAGTTCAAGCTCGTTAAAAAATAAACATAAGTCATGAGTAAATGTTTCCTCCAGCGTTTAAGCTCATTAAAAAATGAACTGGTAAATAACCATTGTAAATGCCTTATCGCCAGCTTTTGAGCCTTGGTCGTGTTCTCATCATCACCTCCACTCTGTTTTTAGCCGATCATTCACCCCCATATGATTGTTTACCCCTTCGAGGAACATCTGCGAAGAGTGATTCTATTAGCCATCCTTGTGACACTGCCGTGATCGGAAAATTCCCAATCTTACCTGGAATCGACTGCTACCCGAAACCATCACTCGTTCCTCGAAAACAAGTCTTCTTTAAGCTCTTTTCAACTGACTTGTAAAATGCGAAAAGATTGCCGAGCGATTGGCCTCTCCGGCTCGTTAAAGTCATCGGAAGTGCTATCCCTCCTCTAGATTTTAATCTTTTTGGACCTGAGGGATTATTACACAAAAAGATAGAGCACTTGTCTTGTTCGGCTCGTTAAAACTATCGAAAATTCATCCCTTTGTATTATTTATGCTTTTTCAACTTTAGGGATAATGACGAAAAGAATCGTTGGAGTCTCCTTTCTTTTTCTTTCAGACCTCTAAATTGAAAGGACTGAGTTATCTTTGTCGTTAAACTCGTTAACCAAATAGCGACAAACTCGTCCAAATGGATGAGAACGAGTTTCATTGTCACTAGGCTCGCTAAAATATAGCGACAGGTTCGCCCGAAAGCGGATTATAGAACAAGCATATGTTATCCTCCTCAAGCTTGACAAAAATAAAGAGGTACTGGTCAGCAATGACTAGGGAAAATTGGGAAGAAAACTTGAAAAACTTTATTGGTAGCAAGTCGCTCTTGAACATGACACTTTCCTTCCGTATCCATGCTAGGTTGGGTTGTTCCGTTCACTAGTCATCACCATTGGTTCGTCACACTAGCCATCTTGGGGGTTAACGCTACCAATCCATCGTCTGTGTTGCCGATATGTTCAAGAGAAGTCATTCAGACAATTTTCCTGTGTCTCACCTACTGCAATACATTCATGCTCCATTCCTTCATGACCGCCACCTTGAACCCTGTATCGTCAGATTGTTTTCACCTCCAAAATCATTTGCTTTGTTTCGTGTCATTGATGTGGGATTCATTAAGGCCCTCCTGCGACGGGTCGCTTCTTGTCGACATCAGCTCATTATCTAAGAAGTAGACTTAGGAACAACCCTTTCAATACTTTGAAGCTTGCATGCCTCAATGGCAAGTTTCTCACTTTCAGCGACAGGTTTACATCAATGGCCTTCGACCAAGAGATTTTACGTGGTGTTCGACGCCAAGTCCTTTTTCACACCACATGAATTGTACTGTAGTACCTTGAGGGTCATTGTCATTATTGGTGATTCCTCTCACGCTTGTTAACAGCTTACATCATTGGCTGGTAATCAGGTGATGTCTTTCCATGTTTGACTCTAGTACTTTTTTCATATGGATCGACTTGTACTCCGAGTGAAGATTGAATGAGTTTTGAAGACCCCGAGTCTAGTTTCATCCATCCGGGCTATGATATATTCAGGAATATAAAGACATCAAGTGTACATCATTGTCGAACAGATGATCATCCAAATCAAAGGATGATGAGTCCATATCATCAGTCCGTCACATAGACGATTGTTTGTCCTATGTACATGAAAATGAATTTATAAAGTTGAGCATGGAAATGCCCGCCTCAGTTAGATCATGAAAAAATGTTGTCAAAATAATGTATTGTATTGTATCTTATTACAGGTCACCTCCCAGCTTGAAAAAGCTTCGGATCCTCATAGTAAAGCATTTCACCCAACATCAGAAAGATTAACGACTTCATGCTTTAAGGGGCAACTGTTATAGACATTTTTGGGCACTTCAAACCCCAATCATAAATGTCCATAAACTGAGGGCTCCTAAGTCCCTAAAAGTGTTGCTTCACTGCCTAAAGGAACAAGGTCAGCTGATTACATCATCTCCCAGAAGTTCTCCACTAAAAACTGCTCATAAATGGTCAAAACTGGACCATACTGAAAACCCAGTGCAAAGGGTGAGATGCA
>APFE031512153.1:83079-149547 GCA_000404065.3 Pinus taeda | reverse complement strand
ATCTTTGTTCTTCGATAGTAGTATGTTGTTGTGATTCCACAGGTGCTCTTTGAAGCTGGGTAGACGAAGAAGAAGTGGCAAAGCTCTATCAAGAAGGAGAGGAAATCAAGCGCAAGACTAAGGTTGGTCTCCTTAGTCCCCCTCTTATCTATTTTCATAAAGGAAAACGAAAGTAGACTTCACTTGTTTGTTTCTAAGATAGCCACCCATCTTAGTGGGAATAGCAGCATCCAAGTGGACACTATTCCCGGTAACAGATCAGTGTAAAGACACTTCAATACTTATACAACCGCATGTTAAATTTCAAAGAGATGATTGTTCTAAAGAGGCGGATGCTACACTATATTGACAGTTGGTTGGAAGTTTGATTTATTTGACTACAACTAGATCTGACTTAGCATATCGAGTCTGTATGTTGAGTCAGTTCATGACAAAAATTCTTGAAAATCATTGGGTGGTAGCAAAAGGTGTCCTAAGGTATCTTAAAGGAACCATAAATTTTGGCATTAAATGCACTGATTATTTTAATGTTAAACTGACATGCTATTCAGATTAAGATTGGGCTGGAGATCTAGACGATAGAAGATTTATAACTGGGTATGCTTTCAATATTAGGTCTGAGGTCATTTCTTGGAGCAGTAAAAAGCATATTACTATATCTTTATTATTAGTAGAAGCAGAGTATCAAGTTGTATGTGCATCCACTTGTGAAGCAATTTGGTTGAGAAGACTTCTTCATGATGCAGGATAAGAACAAAAGGATGCTATGGTGATTAAATGTGACAACCAATATTCAATCAAGCTCGCAAATAATCTTGTGTTTCATAAAAACACAAAACATATAGATACTCAATTTCATTTTGGAGAAAAAGTTTAGTCCAAAGAGATTTTTCTTGAATATTGTAACACCTAGGAAAATGCAGTTGATATATTCACCAAGCCTCTTGGGAAGATTAACTTTGAATTGTTTAGGGAGACGTTAGGTGTGCAAGTGAATCATTTCTCCATTAAGGGGGAGAGTTGAAATTAATGGAGAAAGTTTGTTTCACGGTTGTGTGTGTGTCTTAGATTAGAGTTAGTTCCTATTTTCTAGGAGATAGTTTTGATCTCCCAAAATTGAATGCAAACTTATATATTTTTGATTTGATGATTAATTGAATAGACCAGTATTGTTTGGGCAGTCTCTAGGTGTAGCTTTCTCACCTATGAGCTGCTAATTTTAGTGTGTAATTTTATCTCTAATTTTCTTTCCATTTTTTAACATTTATGAAGAAGCGCATGTTATTAACTCTTGAAGTTAACTTACAAATTCCAAGGATATTATGGAATTCCACAGATAGGAGAAAGGTCCAAGTTTGTCAAATTCCAAAATATTCTCAAAATATACAATCAAACTAAAGATGACCATTCTTAACCATTAGGCCTAGACCCAATTTCTTTGACATGAAAGTAGGCTACACAAAATTGTGTGAGAGGAAACTAAAGAGAATTTACTAGTGTGTTAAAGGAATTGTACACTCTTTTCTCAACTGTCATTTCATATCCTTGTCATATCTTTGTTTATTTATTTAGGTTACATTGCAATACATCATATTTATACTTGGGATATTAATAAAATATATCTTTTTCCCTGGGAAGTAGGTGTTGGAAGTGTGTCATTCTTATCTCATTGTAAATTCTAGGAATTTTTTAGAATCTCGAGTGCATTCAAAAGATTAACCTCGCTCTTATTCATCTAATGCTATAATATTTATTAAAATTGACAATCAAATTAAGTTTAGTATTGGAGATTTTATTTTCAGTTCAAAGATAAAATAGTACATACTTGAACAATAAAGTTGTTGAACCCTAAATTTATGCCCACTTGCAGATACTCGCCCAAACCATTAGCGTACGCATTAAAAATTTCATGGTGTTAGGGGAATCTCATTTCATTATTAAAGCACATGTATACTTCAAATCCAATAAACTCTCACATTTCTCTTATTTTGAATAGGACTAGGAAAATCAAAAAGTTATATTATATGCCAACTATCAAGTTTATGAACACCCAATTCCATAATCCATCCTCCCCCTTCTCACACAACCCAAACAAGATGGATAAGACCTTGCTTTTCATGTCACACTATCTTATTAATCTGCATTATGTATAATGAATGCCATTCTCCAAACATCTCACGTCAATGTGAGACTATGGTGATGTATCCATCGCCCTTCTTCATAGGGATGTAGAAGGGTTACTTTTTTTATAGAGGTCACTTAGATTGTATTTAACACAAGGCTTACTTTTCTTGATAAGTTTTGGAAAAATATAGTTGTTAATGCTTCATTAGAGAGGTCAGTGATAGTGTTCAAGATAGGAGTTTTTGGGGCAAGTTTTGGGAAAATATAATTGTGAATACTATATTTCCTTTCTAGGCCACTTATATGGTATTTGAAATTAGGGGTTTTCTATATGTTTTGATTTTTTCTTTGGTATTTTATTTTTTATATTTTTTATTAGGATAGAATCAGTTCAAGTTCAAAATTGAGTCATCAAATTTATATAACCGCTATGTTTAAGAAGTTTTCGAGAGTGGTAAATCCAATTATATGTTCAAAAATAAAATTTAAATAATGAAAAATTGCAATCTCTTAAAAAATTGTATTACTAAATTTTAATTAAAAAATCAAAACACAAAAAACGTGGACATTATTTATTTTTAAAACTTGGAAAAATATCTTTATATATGCTTTACTTTCCTCTAAAAACACCCATTTATATTGTGTACATATAAAACTTATTTTTCTAATTAAATTTTGGAGAAAAAATAGTGTTATTACTACTCTCATATCCTCAAAGATCACCCATACAATGACACCATTTCTTTATAAATTAATTAAAAAAAATACAAATACAAACTAATCTCATGCAATACCATACTTACAATAGCTAAGATTAAACCATATATTTACATTTCAAAGGCTATGCAAAATCTATATAAATATAATTTAACCATAAAAACATTTCCAAATCACAAGTCACTATAGTTTTCACGATAACAACTTAAGGAAATTTAAAAGAAATTGTGTAGCACTTTTCTACCCTAAATCTGCTATTTGAGGTTTACCACCCGCTACAATTTAAAATGATCAGTGCCTTGGCTGCTTTTTGTTTGGTTGAATGCTCTATTTTCGTTTTATTATATGCGGAGAAGGATGAAGCTAACACCGTGGGGAAAGAAATTTTTTATTTTTTATTTTTTTTTCCAGAAGAAAAAAAGCGAGATATATTATATTGAGAAAATATAAAAACAGATGTATATGTATGAATGTGCCATATATCGCACATATCATGTATCACATATGCCACATATATCTAATATGCCTACATATACATATATATATCAGTCATATCAATTGACATATATACGTCTGAGTATTAAGAAACATCAAAATGGGATCCTTGCAACATATAGTAGTCAGATATAGAAGATATCAAATATAACATGCTTAATCAAATGGATCCATATATCATGTGCCACGATGTCATGATATTGTCCAAAATGTAGGATGATGGCATGTGGGAGTCATTGAAGATAGGAGCGTTCCGCCATTTCCATGCAGACCATAGAAAAATGAGGATGAGAAAACGCCGGTTCCCATTTTGTCTGCACCATGGGAAGAGAATTATAGGGACTAGAGTTTTTGATCGAAAAGGGTTGAACAACCCTGGCCTGTTTGAGCAGTATCTTTAGTTGCTTCTAGTATCACAAACCTTTTTACCAATATCATGGATTTTAATATGTCTATGGATGCAATGGCTTGGTTGCTGACCAATTGATTTCTCTCCTCTGTGCTTTTGGTCCGGGAAATTCGTCACATAATATGTATTTTTTTTTTCTATTTCCTTTTTTTTTCTTTGCATTTTTTATTATATTTATTGTATTTTTTTTTCGTTTAATTTTTTTTCACTTGACTAAAAAAAATTAAAATTTAAATCTCATAGTTTACATAATATTTTATAATAAGATAATAACAATCATAATTAAGAAACAATGTGTTTACTTATAACCCCAATTGATTGAAAACAGTGATATAGAAAACATGAAAGACAGAATACAAACTAAAATTTGAAATTGTAAATTTTTAGAACTATTATATATTTTTAAAATTATGCAATCTCATGAAAAATTGTATCATTACATTTTCGTAGAAAATCATAACCTAAAATTTTTGAAACTATCTTTGTTGATTCTCCAAACCTCACTCATGGTTCACATATATTTACTTTTCACCCATACAGTTTTCAACGCAAAACACAATTTATTTTTTTATAAATTTTTGAAAACACATTTCAAATTAATCTCCTACCGGTAGCTAAGATTAAACAAAATGTTTTCATTTCAAAGATAATGCAAAGGTAAGTTTCAATCCTTGTTACGCCCAAAGGTACCACCAGGGTACGGCCCAGGAGGGAAATGCACAGGTTGCACTTTCACATTGAGAAAATGGCCATTCCTTTGAAGTAGTTAGTCACCTTGAAATCTTAAAACGCTGGGCTTGTAGAATGCACATTTATGCTCTGCAAAATTCCTGTATTCCCAGATATCTTCATGGAAAAGTGCCACAAAGGTCCAGACTTTTTCTCCTATACTATAAGCCCAAAATCTCCCTTTGCTGCCAATGCATGACACGTTTCTTTTTCCAAATATAGAGATATTATTAGAGGTTTCCAGGTGAAATGTTGTCGTAATGGTTCTAACCCATGTGTGGTTGCATTTACCCTGGGTGTCCAATTTCCACAGCTCTAGTCTCTGAGAATTCTAAGCATTTACACTTACTACCGACGGTTGTGCATCAAGCTCTGCCATGCACATTGGCATGTAGTAGTAGAGATCCAACACAAGAGACTCCTCCCACTTCTCATTTTCAATGTCTAATGACACCACCATTTCAGTTTGCTAGTTGAATGACCGCACCAGCCAATAGAAAAGGCCATTGAGCACAAAGACTTCCTTCATACGTGGCACGAACGTGTCATGCAAGTCTGGTAGCTTCCTCCACGTGTCAATATTTGCGTTGTAGATAAGCATCCATGTCATGCCGTTAGAATTAGACCCACTTACCACGATCTTGCATGCACCCAGTTCTCTGACAAAGGCAATCCCAATCAAGTAGCTCCGCAGAACGATTGGCTTTCTCTTCGGCACCAACAAAACATTCTAGAGGTTGGGTGACATGGGACTGTAGATGATTATTGTGCGGAGGTTGTGTTGGCGATGACCCTCAAAGCACAGGAATCCATCATTGGAAGCTAGGTACAATGACGTTCAGCAGTTGAAAGGCGGTATCCACCTGGATGAGCCACGTGTCTCGTCAAGTAAGAAGAAAATGGAATTGCCCAGTGATATGGCAGCTGCGCACCAGTCGACGAGATGGGAATGAAGGAAGAACTTGGGTACTAGGGGCTCACACAAGGAGGCAAGATAAGGCTCTGACGATAACAGTGAATTAAAGTATTTACACACCAGTCGCAACCTCGCCAGTTCTGTGAGGGACAACGCTTTCAACAATCGCAATTGCAAGTCAATGGGCAATTTATCAAACACAATATATATATTATTATTGTGGTGGATGTTATCACTCCAGGAAACTCTCTTAGGTTGTAGATCGTAGATGCCTGGTAACATATAATCTTCAATATTGTTCTCAGAACTATTGGAATGGATGATGGTTTGGGTCGAGCCAGATAATCGTTTCAAATATGTTTTCACTTCAGACATGTATGAACACCCTTAGTTTAACAAGGCTTTAGACCACTAATGCTCAATAGTTTGTAGATTCAGTGGATAGATGGAGAATATTGACCATACCAGTAGATGCATATATATAAACACATATGAATGGCTAGCTACAGGCAGTAAATGAAGAACACTGACTGTACCGACAAATGCATATATAAAACACATATGAATGGCTAGCTAAAGGTAGTAAAAGAAACTTGCAAATCTAATTCATCAACGCAGAAATAAGATAACAGTTATCTGGCATTAGACACAAAATAAACCTAAACAACCTATTCAAGTGCACGCTTAGAACAGAAGATAAAATTAACATTGAACATGTAACAACAAAAGAAGATTGTATTACTGGAATGAAGATGAAAAGTTGCAAGGAACATAGTATCAACAGTCTCCAGAAGTTGAACCTCTATTACATCTTACTTTCAGCTATTTATACCTCTTTGCAATGCTCCTGAGCTCTCAGAGGCTCGGAGTGTCTTAATCTATCCTTCCTATCTTTTCAACAACCTGATGCCATAACTAGACATGCATGGGCTCGGGGGTTTTCATCTTCTAACAGAAGAATAACCACATTCAAATATTTTGGGTAGTTTATTGTGCTGTGTGGGAGCTCTCATGCTAGAGATGTCGCACAATCATTTTGTTTGTTCTCGTTGTATCGTGTTGTGGCTCCATGTTTGCTTCAAGTTGATTCAGCTATGTTGCACTGTCTATGTGCCCTGATCGCTTTTCGGCCTCTGCTCTGTGGTGGAATGGCTCTTCGGGCTTATGAAATCCCTTTAAAATGTGGACAGTCACTGTTTTCTGTTTAATACAGAAAAACGCTGCAACTGTAGAATCTTGCCCATCTCAGTTTGTTTTGGACTTCAAAAGTCCTCAAATGTGGTTATTACTGTATCAGGTTTTCCCTTTGGGTCGCTGTCACAAATCGCAAGTGGTCTGTCCTTGTGTTCGCTTTGTATTTTGCAAATACATAAAAAACTGCGAAAAACATTGAAAAATGGCTTTTTATAGATCTAAAATATTATCTATTTCATTTCCGAACCCTTTTAGGTCCGGGTCTTTATCACATCAGTGCTGCCCAAGGCTTCCTTTGTATTTTTGTTATATAAAAAAAATACACAAAATACATTAAAAACGGCCTTCCCGAGGACTTGAAATCTTATAAAATATCACTTATAATGTTGTCGGGTCCGCTAATCGAGTCACACACATATATGTGTAAAGGCCTCGTCCCTTAAGGTTTATTCGATGCAATATGATCGCAATCACATATCGCTCGTGCCCAGGGCCACTACTAGCGCTCTTTATAATTCTCTGATAGCGAAAACCCGATGAAAATTGCCAATTGCCACCACTGATCCAATCATCAAAGATCGGTGATCGGCGGTGCCTTCCACCCAACCTAAAGTCCTCTGTGCTCACCGACTTGTGATTTACCGCTTAGATCTGGGCCGTTAATCGTCCAGATCTAATGGCCGTTGTGCATTATTATGCTCAAGCCTACAATACTTTGTTTTTTGACTGTTTTAATGTGTTTTAGCCTCTCGATAGCGTTTTTCTACCCTTCTACTCTTGGCATGCACTTGTTGTGATTTTTGCATGATCCTTAGGGAAATTTTGAAGACTTTGGGAGTGTAAAGAGCATAATTGGATCCATTTTTAGATCATTTGCCAACAAGGCTAACACTGACTCCTTCTGGGGATGAAGGCCTCCCTGTGAGGTTTCAAGAACTACACAACAATGCCTTTCCTATAAAACCAAAATCAAATCTTCCTCCTAGTGTTCCATTAGGCATGTAGTTTATTTAGCATGAAATAAAAACTTGAAAAAATATATTTACAATACCAAGGCTTTAAAGCCTTAAATGAGAAAAAGTTTCAAAAACTGCCCATTGACTGGGCCATCAAAGACTTGTAAAAGCTTATTAATTTGATCATCCTCTTCAAAAGCTTTGCATAATTTGACTTTGTCAGGCAGAGATGGTCTATATTTCACCTCATCTCTGTATGCTTTCAGCCTTGGATGTTTTGCTTGGAAGGTTTTGTTGACCTGAAAAGTAAATATGAAAGATGAATCAATGCATTCCTGTGTGGCGGACACAAGGATTACACCGGCTCTTGCAGATTCCTTAGGGCAAGCCCCATCAAAGAACATGTCCCAAATCTATGGGCCTTTTTCATCTATGATCTGGCAAACTAGTTTTTTAAGTTGCATGGAGGCCAACTGAGATTCTTCAATCTAAAGAAAACAAGCTCCAAAATCAGTGTCTACAGCATATATGGGATGATTAGTGGGATTCCTTTCATCGTTGATAATATAAGCCAACTGAGTCTCTCTGTACAATCTCATATTTTCACTTCCAAAAACTAGGACAGTAGCATAGGACAGATCATTTTGCAATGTTCCACCTAATCTCTTGATCCAACCTTTGGAAAGCAACATGCCAAACTTGAGGGGTTTATCTGCTATCACAATATCCATCATCATGCTCTTCATGGGCAACTGAGGCAAAGTGATGGCTAGGTCCTTGATTAATCCCAGACACTTCACTTTTCTAGAGTTAGAAAATAGGTCATGATAGGGCATGCTAATGTCAAGACCCAATTTATCCATGATAGCCTTGGGCATTAGATTATGGCTGGCTCCAATGTCTAGAAGGCAGTTGTGAAAGATTTTATCATGAATAGTCAAAGAGACATAGAATGATGGGGAGCTATCTTCACAATTTTCAATCATTGGGCTAAGAATAACAGTTGGTTGGTCATCTTGCAGATTTACATAGTCAGTGGAGGCTTGGATGGCTTTAGGCTCAAGTGCCTCGAGGATGGATCTTTTGAAGGAATCATTCTTCGCTAGTTCAATCAAAGGCATATGTATTCTGAGCTTCTGAATTTCTGATTGAAAACTGAAAGAAGAAGGGGGCTTGTCAAGGCCTCTTACCTCTATCGTTGGAGCTTTGAGGATGATAGGATGAACTGCTGGTTGCTTCTACTTATTAGCTTGTTGTCCTATAGGGACAACATCTCTTTGAATAGGAGTTTCCTTGGCATTATTCATCTTTGACCTTAGATTATATCTTTACTGATCTTCAGTTTGTAGAACAGTTTCACCATCCCACTCTTGGCTGATCTGGTCATTGAATAATGACTTTTCATAGGCATCTAAGGTTAAAAAAGGGGCACTGCCTTTGTCTTCCATACAATGGATGTCATCATCTTCATCAAATTGATCCTCTTCCATGACTACATTTTAAAAAGGGGTCTTCAACTTTCGGTTTTCATGGGAATCTTTGTTTCTTTGCAAAATCTACAACTGCTCATTTGCTCTTCTATATGGATTTGGATTTGGATTTGGATTTCTAGGAGCAAAGGTATTAGGAACTCTTCATTTCCCAGGGAGCTTCTCAACCTTTAATATGGAGATTTCAAAGGCTAATGAATCTATCATTTTGGTCATTTTATCTATCTTGGGATCTGAGGATGATGAAGGCTCGCCTTTCTATCTCCTTCTATAAACATTACCTTTGAGCTTCTCTGTAGCCATGATGTTTGATTCTACTTCCAAGGTTGTGCCCTGCATATAAAGCAAAGTAGCACATCGCCTCTCCCTCAACAGTAGGTAGAAGTTAGAATCAAAGGCGTTGGCATAGATGAGTTTAGTAGAGGTAGTGGTGGGTTTTACTTTAGCTGGTATTTTGTTGTACATGTTGTTAAACCTCTTATTAAAATCAGACAACAACTCACCATTTTCCCTCCATATGTTGCCAAACTCAGTGTGGTAGTAGAGGAGATCCTTCTTATCCCCCCAATGTTTTAGGAATGTATCATCTAAAGCCTCAATATCTGCTATATATCTTGGGGTCAATTCTTTGAACCATTTTCTAGCCTCTCCATCTAAGCTTTGGACAAAGACTTTCATCCAGATATCATCTTCACTAATGTCCAGGTTATCAGCATAGCTATATAATGATTCAAGATGTTCTTCAACTATAACACCTTTAGTCCCAGTGAACTTAGGCATATACTTCTGACATTCTCTAGTAGGCATGACATTCAAAGGAGTGGGCAGCACTAGAGGTCCATACCTAGCAGCTATGATTCTTTCCATTTTGGTAGGTGCTTGTGGTCCTGCCATAGCTATGGTGGCTATAAGAGTACTGGCAGTCTGAATGATAGAGGGTTGAGGAGTGACTGAAAAGACTAAAGGAGTATGATGGATAGGAGGTGAGGTTTCCTTTGGGATTACAACAAGAGGAGAACCTAAAGAATAAGGAGCTTTATGAACCTTTGAGGATTTTTTTCGCTGCTAGTATTAGAAGCTATACTCTTAACATGTATTTGTTCTATTACAAGCCTTTCTTGAAGAGATATAGAATATTGTTTAGGTTTACCTGAACCTAATGCTCCTTTATGCAATGCCTTTCTTTCTTTCATGATTTTTTCAGGGTCAGGTACTGAGTCATCTTGTGACTTCTGAGGATTTCTCTGAGTATGCCTCACAAACTGAGCCAAAACTATGAAGTGGAGTCGCCAAGAGGTTTGGCCTCCAGTAGAGTCGCCAGATAGATGATTACAACCAAAGGAGTGCCTAGACTTTGTCTATCATCAAAGCTGGATCTGTGTCATTTCCCAGGGAAGCTGAGCTTTAGTTTCCTCTCCTCGGCAATGGTACCAATTATGTTATCATTCCAAGAAACTCTCCTAGGTTACAGATTGGAGATGCTTGGTAACATATAATCTTCAATATTGTTCTCAGAACTATTGGAATGGATGATGGTTTGGATCAAGCAAGATAACCGTTTCAACTCTGTTTTCACTCCAGACATGCATGAACACCCTTAGCTTGACAAGGCTTTAGACCACTAATGCTCAATAGTTTGTAGATTCAATGGATAGACAGAGAATATTGACTATACCGACAGATGCATATATATAAACACATATGAATGGCTAGCTATAGGCAGTAAATGAATAATACTGACTATATAGGAAGATGCATATATATAACACATATGAATGGCTAGCTAAAGGAAGTAAAAGAAACTTGCAAATCTAATTCATCAATGTAGAGATAAGATGACAATTATCTGGCATTAGACACAAAAGAAACCTAAAAAACCTATTCAAGTGCAAGCTTAGAACAGAAGAAAAAATGAACATTGAACATATAATAGCAAAAGAAGTTTGTATTACTAGAATGAAGATGAGAAGCTGCAAGGAACATAATATCAATAGTCTCTAGAAGTTGAACCTCTATTACATCTTACTTTCAGCTATTTATAGCTATTTACAATGCTCCTGAGCTCTCGGAGTTTTAGAGTACCTTAATATATCTTTCTTGTATTTTCAACAACCTGATGCCATGACTAGGTACACATGGGCTCGGGGGGTTTCTTCTTCTGACAGAATAATAACCACATTAAAATATTTTGGGTAGTTTGTTGCGCTGTCTGGGAGCTCTCATGCCAGAGATGCCCCATAATCATTATGTTTGTTTTGGATGTGTTGTGATGTGGCTCCATGATTGCTTCAGGTTGATTCAGCTGTGTTGCATTGTCTATGATCCCTGATTACTTTCCGGCCTCTACTCTGTGGTGGAATGGCTCTTTGGGCCTATGAAATCCCTTTAAAATGTGGACAGTGGCTATTTTCTATTTAATACAGAAAAAATGTCGCAACTGTAAAATCTTGCCCATCTCAGTTTGTTTCAGACTTCAAAATTCCTCAAATGTGGCTTATTCCTCTATCAAGTCCGCCCTTTGTGTTGCTATCGCAAATCGCAAGTGGCCTGTCCTTGTGTCCCCTTTGTATTTTGTAAACACATAAAAAACTACGAAAAACATTGAAAAATGGTTTTTTATGGATCTGAAATATTATCTATTTCATTTCCAAACCCTTTCGGGTTCAGGTCTTTATCGCATCGGTGTTGCCCAAGGCTCCCCTTGTATTTTCGTTATATAACGAAAATACACAAAATACATTAAAGACAACTGTCCGGCGGACTTGAAATCTTATAAAATATCACTTATAATTCCATCGGGTCCACTAATTAGGTCACGCACATATATATGTAAAGGCCCCACCCCTTAAGGTTTCTCCGATGCGATATCGCGAAGCAATATGATCGCAATCACATATTGCTTGTGCTCAAGGCCAATGTTAGCGTTCTTTATAATTCTCCGATAGTGAAACCCCAATGGTGACCACCGATTGCGACCGCCGATCTGATCATCGGAGATCGGTGATCGATAGTGCCTTCCGCCCAACCTGAAGTCCTCTGTGCTCGCCGATTTGCGATTTGTCGCTTAGATCTGGGCCGTTGATCGGCCAGATCTAACAGCTTCTTTGCATTGCTATGCTAAAGCCTACGATACTTGTTTTTTTGACTGTTTTAATGTGTTTAGCCTCCCAATAGTGTTTTTTTACTCTTCAAAGGGCTCTTGGCATGTGCTTGTGATTTTTGCATGATCCTTAGGCAAATTTTGAAGACTTTAGGAGTGTTAAAGAGCATATTTGGATCCATTTTCTGGGCCATTTTCCAACAAGGCTAACAGTGGGTAGTGATACTTTGCCAATTACTATTCACACACCCATAACTAGCATTACCAGGAACAACCTATAACACAAAAATAACCATCTTTACATGGGTTGGAACTTTACAGCAATAAAATTATAACTCATAAATATAATAATTTACAATCTAGATAAAGGTAAGAGTTCTCAACTATTAAGACTAAGCCCATTTCTTCCCACTTGAGAAATAAACTCAACAAAATTGTATGGGAGAAGTTGAAGAGTAAGAGAATTTACCAGAGCATTAAAAAAACTGTGCACTCATTTATTCGCCATGATTTCTTATCGCTCTATCTGAATTACATTGGAATGCTTTATATTTATAATTTTCTTTCATCTCTAATTAGAATAATTTAAGAGGTATATTTTGAAAAGAGTTATCTCTAACTAGAAATAAACGTATAAAAAACATACACATAAAATAAAATAAAATATTATAGATTATATATGTTAAATTTAAAATATTTATAACCACATCAAAATAAGTAAACTTAAAATATTTATAACTATATAAAAAATGGACTCCAGTTGTTAATCAATGGAAAGTTATTTAGTATAGAATGGAAAGTTATTTAGTATAGAATGCTTTTTGAAAATAAACAGGTTTATAGTTAGAAATTTAGAGTCATATTTAGCATATAATGTTATTTGGAAACAAACGTTTATATTTAGTTTTACACTAAACATTAAGTTTAGTGAGTCTTTTATGCAACAACTCCAGTTAAATTTAAATAAAAGAAAATCATATTTAGAAAATCGAGGTCATGTTTAACATAAAATGCTATCTGGGAATAAGTTGGTTCATATTTAACTTTAATCATAGTATTACATGAAACCTCAAGCTTAGTGAGAGTTTTCATGTAACAACTCTAGTTAAATCTAGATAACGCAGGTTCATATTTAGAAAATTGAGGTCATATTTAGCATAGAATGTTATTTGGGAATAAGCAAGTTCATATTCAGCTTTAATTATAGTATTATATGAAACATCAAGTTTAGTGAGAGCCTTCGTACAACAATTCCAGCTAAATTTCAATTAGGCAAATAAATTTAGTCATCCTATTTACTATATATGTGTTAATATAAATAAATTATTATTTTTTTATTAATAAATATATTTTTTCATGTGGAAATATGTCTTAATAATAAATTAATTAAATTAATTTTTATATTAATAAATATATTTTTTTCTATGTGGAAGTGTAGATGTTAGATAAGAGTAGTTCTTATGTGGATTGTAGAATCAAAGAGCATTCCCTTTTATTGCATTTTTATAGTACTATATGAAACATCAAGTTTAGTGAGAGTCTTAAATTTAAATGAAACAAACAAAATTTAGTCATTCTATTTATTATATATTTGTTAATAGAAATAAATTAAATTATTCTTTTATATTAATAAAATATATTTTTTACAATAAATATTGCTTTTTTTAAGCAATATTTTTAATTATTCATCTAGTGGTTTGTGAGTTTGATAGTAGGGTGGCATCAAAACCATTTGGATCACTCTCTATAGAGAATTAGAGAGAAGCAGGGCTTGTCAATACTAAATATTTATGATATTAAGCTTGCTACTAAAGTTGTTGATAGAAATAATGAGCTTATCTTGCCAAAGAAATTAATAATCATGTTTTAAATGAAATATAATAAACATATCTTTATTCATCTTTATCTAAAAATTCTTTCACATATTCTTCATCTTAAATATTCAACATCTTTTCACAATCAAGCATGTACCGCAATATGTGAACATTGTCACTCAAACTAAGGTATACAATGTTTTTCAAAATTGTGAACATTTTTAAATGATTTAAGTATCTTCAATACTTACATTGTCTAGCAAAAGGCATTTTCCTTCGTAAAATCTTGAAAATTGGATTAAGTGTTTTGAAGAAATAACTTACATTTTAATGTAGTTATTTGGTGTGGCTATAATTTAGATGTTTTCATTTTAAAAATATCACAACTTCTTCAATATTGATTAGTTTTGTTTTTATGAGCATAATTTTGAAATTACACTTATATTGAAAATTTTATGAAATTAATCTTACCACAATCTCATTAAAAAATTAAGACAAAAGTGTGTTAGAAGAATTTTAATGAGAAATTCAAGGCCCCAAATTAAAGTAGGTGTAACTTATGTAACACTTTACAACCCCAACTCTGAAATACCATGACCACTATAATTCTTATCGAAATGGTCTTGCTAAAATTTGATTCATAAATGAAGCAATAATCATAGCACAAAAATATCTCAGGAGGGTTTTAAGTTAGAAACTAAAATCATTGTAACTTGTGTTATACTTCTCAAAATATCTATCATGAACCCGATTCTTCTTCAAATTTCATGAATTGAGATTAATTTCATCATTCACCCCTAAAGGGTTCCTAGATATTAACTTTGTGAATTTTCAGCCTTGGGGATATTATGAAATATAATTAAAAAAGTAGTAACAATGGACAATATGTAATCCTTTTAAACCCCAGACTTATAGGCAATGAAAGAGAAAAGACGCTAAAGTGTTACGATAAGTGTTATCTATTTAACGAAATTTTAAGATCAACAAAATTGTATGAGAGAAACAAAAGAGGAAGAGAATTTACAAGTGCATTAGAAGAATTGCGTGCTCTTTTCTCCGCCATGATTTTTTATCACTCTATCTAGGTTACATTGGAATGAATTATATTTATATTCTCATATTAATCTATAATTAGAATGATTTAAGATTTATTTTTGAAAAAGAGTTAATATAAAAAAAGTAAGAAATGAAAAAATAAAAAACAAATGTACATGAAAAAACAAAGGGTCTAATTTATAGATTAAACATGCTAAATTTAAAATATTTACAACCATATCAAAATAAGGCTCCAGTTATTGTTAAGCAATCGAATGATATTTAGGATAAAATGTTTTTTTAGAACAACCAAGTTCATCTTTAGAAAATTGGGGGTCATATTTAGCATAGAATGTTATTTGGGAATAAGCAGGTTCATGTTTAGTTTTAATTATAGTATTACATGTAACATCAAGTTTAGTGAGAATATTAATGCAACAACTCCAATTAAATTTAGATCAAGCATGTTCATATTTTGAAATTTTAGGTCATATTAGCATAGAATGTTATTTGAGAATAAGTAGGTTTATATTTAGATTTAATTATAGTATTACATGAGACATCAAGTTTAGTGAGAGTCTTCATGCAACAACTCCAATTAAATTTAGATAAGGCAAGCAAATTTAGTCAAAGTGGATTGATTCGATCGGCCCTTTGAATGCTTGGAAGTTGACAATAAGAAACTAATCCAACAAAGTGCTTTTACACTTAGTAGAACCCTGACAACAATGGTCTTAATGGCTTCTTGTTTGTCATTCCATTTACTATAGATGTTTTAATATTAATAAATTAAATTAAAGTTATTTATTTATAACTTTTTTTTTGTGTGGAAGTGTAGATGTTGTTAATTTTTCATAGGGCTATATTGTTCTTTTGTTTGATAATTGCATTTCTTCATTAACACATTAAGTTCACCCCATAACATCATAACATATTCAGATTTACATCATTATTTAACAACATATGCAACTATATAGAAAGAATAGTATCATCATCAATGCAATGGAACATAAAGGAACAACAGAAGAAAAGCATTTACAGATAGAGACACCAAGATTGGTTGGAGTCCAAGCAAAAACCCACTATGGGGAAAACCCTTTTAAATTCTTCTTCTTCTTAGATTTTCATCAAATGATTCAACAAAAGAGAGTACAATGATCCACAACTTTATCTATACAACTAACCAGCAAAAAAAAACCACAACATCCATAAATGAACCCAACAAAGCTTATACTCAAAAATCTGATTCTGAAATCTATAATGAATTGTTGTTGTCTGCAGTCAACTGTTGAACCTTGTGGTCACTGAGAAAAATATTTGGACAACTAAGATTCCATCATTTAAGTCTTGGTTGCACGAAGGAGGAGTTTATGTGAGCAACTATAGTTTCCCATTCACTCTCTTTAGCTTGGCATTTGAGCGACTGGGGTCACATCTGGATTGTAGAAACCCTAACTCCTAGTTGCATGGATGGAGAGTTGTTTGTGTGACTAGAAGGCTCCAGTCACATGGATGAGCTTCTATGCGAGGGGCTATAGTCGACTTTATCTTTTTTTATGCCTGTGAATGTGGCCCAAAACCCTAAAACTGAGATGTGAGCTTAGGACCTTGCAATTTCACCTTAGAGTGAACTTGTTCCTCCACGAACGAGCCTCACACCTATGCCAGCCAAAAACCAAGATAAAAGAGTGTCTCATGATGTTTTCCAAATGAGGTATAGGTCACTTGTATTTATATCCTTCTGAGGGGTGACCACTTTGCTTTAGGGCTAACCTTGACAAATATGCACATGTGGGCTTTTCTTCATAAGTACACTTTCCCTTATCCATTTTGAGTGAAATTTAGGTCAACTTTCGTCCTCTAAAAAAGAAGAATTCAATGGAATAATTATCTTCGTTACGTGAGTTGTCCAAAGTGGAATTTGATTGCAATTGCAGACTTTTGACACTCCCTCTCAAGTAGGGATAATTCCATTTATATCATGTTATATGTATACTGTCATCAAATCATATCCAGTCTCAAGTATCTCATCATATCGATTCATCTTTGGCTCATTCCTACTTGAATCTTGATTTTCCCTGCTCATACGTTGAATATTCTCAAATCTATAAGAAGAAGAATTTGTAATTTGAGGGGAGCCTAAGCTACTACCCTCTATTCATCAAGTTACTACCTGAAATCCCTATCATTTTGCCACTACCTGGAATTTCTATCAGTGGGACACTACCCATAATCTATGACAGCAAGCTACTACCCAGAATATTTGTCAATGTGCTACTACCTAGAATATCGATGGGGAGTCAGATCTACGACCTGCATCATCATCAGGGAGGATATCTCAACCTGGAACTATATCAGGGAGCATATATCAACCTGGAATCTCATGGGGGAGCTACTGCTACAACCCCATATCGAGCAATAGGTGATATAGGGAAGCTACTACTCAACCCATCCTATTTCCTATCGATCTTTCTAGAAATGACCCTTAAGAGTCATGTGGTATAATACCTGCATCATAGTCTAATCTTGGATGAGATACCCGACTTACCAAGAGGTAAGGATCACACGCCTCCAAGCCTCCTCAACCCATTGGTCAAACAGGGAGGGACTATCCCAACAAGCCCTGCTTGTGGGTATGATGCCAATTGGGGTATAATTTTCAAAGACCAAGATAGGGTGAGATACTACTCAAACCATATGGGTAACAGATAGGGTGATACCCTATTTTCTAGAGTTCCCTCAACCCCAGGAGCCCTCTATCTCAATTCCTCACCTTGGGATCTCAGGCGGGGGGGGAAGAGTTAGATCAATTTCCTTGATCAATGATGCTTCTATAGATCAACAACATATCACAATACTCATATCTGGAAATCATTATGTCTCAATAGCAGTTTTCTCCTATTCATACAGGACATCAAATCAAATATCATTATATATATAGATATATATTACAAAAAGGATACCATAGTCATCCTCCCTCTCAAGGAGGTGACAACCATAAGCTTAAGCTTGTCTCGTACAACAACATTGTCTCAATATATGAAGGTAACTCAGTCCTAGCTATATGCCAGATTCTCTTCCAATTAGTTCCCACTCTTTATATCTATATATATATATATATATATATATATATATATATATATATATATATATATTACAAAAGGGCTACCATAGTCATCCTCCCTCTCAAGGAGGTGACAACCATAAGCTTAAGCTTGTCTCGTACAATAACACTGTCTCAATATATGAAGGTAACTCAGTCCTAGTTATATGCGAGATTCTCTTCCAATCAGTTCCCACTCTTTATCATCGCAATGTATTCATTTCATATCCAAAACTTGCTCAAAAGACTCTCCAAGGAGCTTCTTCATCCTGCCTCATAGCTAGTCGTGCTAGCAACTATCATACTCAACCTCAGTCGTGCTTAAAGTTATAGACCTCTCATCAAAAACATCATGGTAGATCTTATAATAAGGCAGCACCTAGACGTGCTCATCAATAATAATCCCAAACATCATCAGTATATCCATGTAGTCAGACCAAAAATATATCATCCCATGCAAGTATTATGAACGATGTTAGGTGACAACTCAATGTATATGAAGTGGCACAATCATGAATTCATCCAAGTTCTATGCACATCATATATATATACAGACATATGCTCAAAACAAAACATCAATGCTTCAATCAACTGTCAGTTGCCAAGTTAATTTCAACAATATCTCTTTAATAGCTTCACAATATAGATTTTAATTTTCCAAACTTCATAAATCAATTCATCATGCCATGATTCTTCATTTTCCACTTCAAAGACCATCTCCCTGTTACTTTGATTGTTAGGGGCTCATTTCCTATCAAGAGTAGATCATCAGTGTATAAAACCAAAATCAAAATCAAAGTCATACCTTGTGTTATATGGAATTTATACCTACGGATAAGTAAATCTTCCCTAAGTGGGTAGTTACACTTAGAACAACTGAAGTAAAGATGTTTAAACTTTTCCTACAATCAACAGATAAGATAAAAGAACTTACTTGTGATCCTTCGCTTCCTCTGATCTCTTTTGAGTTGCTCCCACTCAAACTAAATTCACTCAATTGGTACCTGCCAACATAAATAGAAGACAACAACAATCAAAGCATATTATCTATTTATTGTAAACAAATGGAATCGATAATATTTGAACATACATTCATCATAGATATAGAGAAAAGTATTGGAAAAGGAACAAGCAACTTTATTGATTGATAGAAGGAGAAGCTACACCCAATGTGGTTCGACCTCATGCCACTTATCCAGCTTAGACCAAGCCCTCATCACAACAATAAAAAAATCAATCCAGCAGCATAACATTACTTTGACAATGCTTTTAAGTTTCTAAACCAACAATATTTCTCTATAATATCCAATCTCCTTGGCTCTATGATGGGAGGCCAATTTATAGATGAATGTAAGTGATTTTGTCATTAATATGGCATTGAATGGTTTTCCATAATTGGATTATTAGTTTCCATGTTTAAAGGGATGAGAGGATAGAGGATTACATGATCCAAGGTTATCCTAAATTGAGCTCATCTTGATAGGATAGGAGTTGGGTTCCTCCTAGAAGGCTCTAGAAAAGGGGAATATACTCAAGATCCAATGAAAATTTCGAAAATTCTCGCCCAGCACAGGCTTGAGTGGGCTTAGGTGCTCTGCTACGTAGCCTTTAATGGGGCTACCTGCTCTGCAGAGCACTTACCCTTGACCAGGGGTGCACTGGTGATCCAAGGAAGCACTTCAACAGGGTTTGAAGTTAGGAAACTCTTATGGATAAAATCACTCAATGAGGTGGTATGTCTAGGGCATTTAGAAACTGAATTAGGGTTTGATAGACCCTGTTTAGACTGATTTGATCATCAGGAGTGATGTGCCCAAATAGACCTATAACATCTACCCCTTAAATCATGAAGCCAAAAATGATAATGTTGAGTGATGTGCTTTATGGTGTGATGAGGAGGATTTGAAGCAAACAATGACATGCATCAATTACAATACATAATATCATGATATCTTTGAATTTTTCATGAATTATTGAGGGAAGGCATACCCATGCTCGGCATACCCATGCTCGGCATATAAAATTTCCATTACATGTGCATAAATGAGGTAGTTGTCTACAGATATAGATCCATGATAAGATGACCATTTGTGTAAAGCCATCGTACAGATGATTTAGTACTCTCCTAAAATCGCAACCCAGATGGATGAAGCTAGATCCAGGGTCCTCTATCTCGTCCAATGGTTTGCTCAAGTACGAGTCTAACCATGTGAAAATGTGATCTGAAGTTGAACATGGGAATACACCATCTGATTACCGGCCAATGATGTAAGTTGTTAGCAGACACGAGAGAAATCACCAATAATGATAATGATTCTCGAGGTACTACAGTACATTCTACATGGTGTGAATTGATGTTTTCATGTCGAACACCATACAAAGTATTTCAGTCGAATGCATATGATTTCAACCTGTCGTTGGAAGCGAGAAAATTTCCATTGATGCATGCAAGCCTCAAGGTACTGGAAAGGTGTTTCTAAGTCAACTTCTTGGATAATGTGCTGATGTCGACAAGAAGCAACTCATCACAGGAGGGACTTGATGTATCCCCCATCAACAACACGAAATGAGTGTAATGATTTTGAAGACAAAATGTGATTGATGACACAATGTTCAAAAATAGTGGTCATGAAAATGAAGGTTTATGATTATTGCAAAGGATGAAGTTTACTAAGTGACTTCTCTTGAACATGTCAGCAACACTAAATGAATTGGCATTCTTGACCCAAAACCAAAATGACGGATGGTGTGATAGACCACAAGTATGATAACCATCAAGTAGATAACCCAACCCAAATAGTCACAGAGATGAAGTGAAAGTGTCATGTTCAAGAGTGACTTGCTACCATAAAGTGATTTATTCCTTTTCCCATTTCCCCAATCATTGCTAACTAGCACCTCTTTATTTTTTAACAATCTTGAGGAGGATAACATATGCTTGATGTATAATTCTACCCTTTAGGTGAATCCGTCACTATGTGATGTTTTAATATGTCTAGCGAAGGTGAAACTCGTTCTTGTTATGATGGACAAGTTTGTCACTATTTGATGCTTTAACAAATTTAACGACAATGAGAACTCGGTCCTTTTCATATTTATAGAGTTTGAAAAGGGACAAGAAGAAAAATCCACAAGTTCTTTTTCATAAATTTGTCTCTCAATTACGAAAAAGCGTAAAATAATACAAGAGAGAACCTATTGACCATGTTCGATCAACGTATTCCTTTTTCATAAGTAATCTATCTTAGTCCAGAAAAGGGTTAAACTTATATTGAGAAGATGTCATTTCCAGTTCGTTTATGAGCTGAAAAGGACAAGTGCCCAACAATATTTTCATATTTTGAGAGTCTGAAAAGATCTGAAAGAGGACTCTAGGGGGTTTCCTTTTTGATGTTCAACATAGCTCAAAAAAGAGATAAAGTATGCTCTATGGTCAAAAGTACAGTTTACAATCATGCACGTCAAATTCACTATGTCTGTAAACCTGCTCAAAGAACCACCAAACAGATTAAACATACCTGTTTCATTGGTAAAAATAGGTAAAAGCTATAGTTTATTCATTTAATGAACATGAAATAACCATAAAACAAGAATTTAGCAAGTCATTTTACCATTTCACATTTATCATTCAATTTTCTGCTCTGAACCCATTTTTTACCTCAAACTTCACTAGCTTATTGCGGGGGATTCTGTGGATCATTCTTCATGCTGTCAGGGGTAGGTAGGAGGTCTAATTCTTCTCTTTCATTTAAGGTCATTCTTTTTTCAATTTCAAGCAAAATTTTTAGGGTTTTGAAGTCCCTAGGGTAAATATATCACGCCCTAGGATCAACACACCTTTATGCATCAAAAACTACGCTGCAGAGCAGTCAAACAGAAGGGAAATTGTTCTCCATCACATTGTCTAACGATAAGGGGTGCGTTGGGCGCATTTTAGAAATTTGATTCATAATTTCTACCCAAAATCTCTTCAGGTCTTTGCATGAAATGGATCCTAACTAAGCCTATGGTGTGACTTTAGACTTTGATCATATCAGAATGGCTATCGCATGGCGTGAAAGAGAACATGAAGAACAAGATATGTTTGTCCTTGTTGGACACCTAATCCTCAATGGGTTAGTGTGGAAGTTGAATGGAAAAAAGGAGTCCAAGAGACCTTGGGATGTGGAACCCAACGATCACATATTGTACTATAAAAGTAAATCATTTGTTAATAGAAAGTGTACTCTCCTGATTATCTTTTATATTGTTCTTGCTGCCCATGTGTGTTTAACATGGTATCAGAGAAGGCGTATTCCTGCCCTGCATAATTAATTTGAGCCATTTGTTTTATGGCTTTTCTGTGCAAGTCAGTTCTGCATTTCATGAATGTTTTATCAGCCGTATTTTAGCTGCATTCTCTGCACACAATTCCCCAAATAGAAAATTCTGACATACCTCACGCTCTGGCGCTTCCACTGGCCTGAATGCATCATTATTCTCCTGCTCTGATGCTTCCACTGGCCTGAACGCTGCTCCACCTACATACAAAATGCTGCTCTCTACATACAAAATGCTCCTCTCTATCTATTATTCACCTGTGATTCTCTATTATTCTCTGTTATTATTCTACGCTACTCTTGTCACTGCTCCACCTTCAGGAGCCTCCGATAAGGTCGCCATTAGTTAATGTCATTGATACTTTGTGAAATAGCATCCTCCTCCTCTCAATCATCGTCATGTCATGCTTGTTCTTGCATTTTGCTTTGTGTTATGTAATGCTGGTCAAAACATAGCGTCATGTCTTGCTTGTTCTTGTATTTTGCATTGCATTATGTAATGCTAGTCAAAACATTGGTTCAAGTCAAATTGTGTTAGGACTGTGGTGCGAGTTATATGTTAGAACTCTAGTGTTGTATTAAGACTGAAATGTATCCTTGTTAATATGCTGCCTTTGTTGTTCATTACACCCTCAGGTGTAATACCGCTTGACAGTCACGGTTAATGATGTAGTTTCTGGTATTCATGCATAGCTCATATACAACCACATTGGAATATTCTCCCCATAAGTCGCAATGGTGTTAAAATCTCTGCTGCCATCAATATATGATACAAGTGTACAACAATTCTGGAAATTCTGCCGCAAATTCAAAAAAAAATAATACAGTAGTTTCCATGTTGAAATGCTGCACCCATATTTTGCAACCCAAAATCGAAGCCTTATACAACCTTAATGAGTCTTTGTGTCGATTACAAGAAGTCTCGCTTCCAAATTCCATCCCGTGGAAATCTCGCCATCAAAGGACATGTCTTGGCTCACAAAATCTCTGTTCATATAATATTGTAGCTCGCTTGCTTCACAGGCTCGTGAAACAAGTCGTGTGAATCTCCATAGTGCTCTTCTATCCATGTGAACTGGTGGTATCATTGGAACTGTGATAGTGTGCAAAGAAGGGTGCGTATTACCATTGAAGGACTGTTAGCCAAGCCATGGTTGAAGACTGAAACTTCAGTAACTGGTATGCAGAAAATGCGTTAAGTTCTATGCTTGTACATTGTTTAACATAACTCCTGTGTGAAGGACAACTCCGTGCTTGAAGAAGGCCATCAGAACTCATCTACTCCACTGTGGTGGCAACGGAAACATTTTCAGGAATCAAGTAAAAAAAGCCACAGAGGATTCGACCCTCTCTCGTCAGATGAGTGTGATCATTTCCTGGAAACGAGCCCCGGTCTCCATACCTTAGCGTGATATATTTCCATACAACGTATTATATTTCCATACAACGTGTTATATTCATGATATATTTCCATAATTTGTAACACGGAAAATGCACTTTGCAGAACGTGGGTCCCGCCAAAATGGATCCCTGGGCCAAATTCCCGTAGTGGATTTCATTTAGCGTGATTTTGACAGTTTAGTATCAAATTTCTTGTCACCATTTGACAAAATTACTGCGCTACGGTGAGTTAAATTTCTCTGGTCCGGGCATAAATTTAAGAGCACTGGAGCCACAGCTGCTGACATTGATAACGGGTACTCGAACTATTCTTGATTAGTTTTAGGGCATGAATTTTCCTTAAAATGTGGTAATTTCAACCATCCAAATTTGCAATCCCTAAATATGAAGGTTAAAGTGATCTCTACACAGTAGCAAATGGGGCAACTAATCAATTTACTTCAGGGAGTTGTTTCTTACTGGATTCCAATTAAGATTACCAGAAAGAAAGCGATTTGAGTGCTCTTTATCAAGATCCTGAGTGCCCTTTATCTAACTCCTTGCTTATTGCTCTGGTAATTGTTTTGTTTGAATGTTCCACATCTGTGCACCATACAACGTGTTATATTTGTGATATATTTCCATACAACGATGAGTTGCTAGCAACGCAGAGCGCTAGGCTTTGGGATGTTATTGTAAAGACGTTCTAGAACTTCCACCTGCTCTGCTATATATCGAATGTACTTGCCCGCTTCCATTCCAAAAGAATGCGTTGTGGTGATAGTCGGGGGACGACTTGCCTCCTTGTGCTATTTCTCTCTACATCTTCGATTCTGGAACCAGACTTTGATTTTCTTCATGATGTTGGTATTTTGGAGAAGTTAAGCGACAACTTCAAGATCCTTGATTGGATTTTCTATTTGGTGTTCCGCAGGAGAAGCTACTGAATGAGCTGGATTGGTGGTTTCAAAGTATCCATTTACTGTTCCATCTAGAACACAATCAGGTCCAGAAGTATCCATTTGGCGCTCTGAGCTTTGTATTTCCTTGTCAACAATTGTATTTGGCTACAACTCCTCAAGCGTATGGGCCTTTGAAGTGTTTTTAGGATCATTTCCAACTTATTTTGTAGTTTCATCAATTGTTTCCGACTTTTTAGCATACACGGCTGCATGTTCAGATTTAGTTTCAACTGAAGTGACTACAGTTTCAATATTTTGATTTTGTAACTTGGAGGGACAAGATATATCAGTGCTTGTAGTTTTAGCAATTTGATTTTGTATGTAAGAGGGGCAAGATGTATTGATGATTGTTGTTTCCACATTTATATTTTGAACGTTAGTGGGGTGCAATGTATTGACTTCAGTGCCAACATTTTGATTTTGTTCCTTGAAAAGGAAGGATGTATTTTCAATATTTTGATTTTGTACAGTGGAGGAGCATGATGTATTAGTGGGTGTTGTTACAGTATTTTCATGTCGTACCTTTGACAAGAAAGACAATAATTGTGAAAATGCCATGAAGATGAAAATAATGTGTTCACATATATCTTTGATATTTCTTGTGAATTTGGATTGAGATAGCTTTGAAGATAAATTATTCTACCTAATGGAGTATTAAAGTATATAGAAGTTATCATCTTATTCCAAAAGTTGTACGATTTTACCATTCAGCCAAAACTTGGTGCAAATCGAAAGAGGAGCCACTTCTAATATCTTTTAAAAAAAGAGAGGTTAAAATAAGTGTATTTAACAGAGTTTGATTTGTTGATAAAATGGGAAGGCTTTATGGAGTATTAGAGTTACTGAACACACTAATACATTCTAGTGTCGAAAACATAGTCAACATCAACAAAGACACTCTCTGTGACATTCAGAGCTGCCTGTGTAATGCACAGGAAAAGATCGATTTTTTGCAGCTTGAATCAAAGCTACAACATGAAGAGCTACATCAAAATAGACATCATTCTGAACCTGTTTTTGTTCAGAACATTGAGAAAACCACCCATTAGAAACAAGTCAATAATGTTACAGTTCATTCAAATAAAGCAGCAGTTGTACATGCAGATGCAGAAACTCAGTCAGCACTTCCCAAGCCCATCATCAAACCTTGGGAACAACTTGTCCACAACAAGCACAAAACTGGTCTTGGATATGACAAGGACTTGTCCTTTCATATTCCAGACTACTCAAATCCCATTCAGTTTCAAAGTGTTGGATTCATCCATGATAGTTCACCTGCTCCTCATGACAGTTCACCTCCAGCTGCTCCAGACTTTTCCTCTCTTCCACAACAACAACAACAACAACAACAACAAATTGTGAAATGCCAACACTGTGACTGAGTTGGCCATATGAAAGATCACTGTTTTGATCTTCGTCCATGAAAGAACTGTCATAAAACCAGTCATTCTTCAAACATATGCTTCAAAAACAAACGTCCTGCAAGAACAAAGATTCATCTTAGATGGATCGCTTCTTGGCAATGGGCATCAATGACCAAGAATATATTCCAAACACATGTCAGAACTTGTTCCAGAGTATTGAACAATCTTGCAGTTGAGTTTTCTCCATCATCTCACCTTGTATCTGACAGGGGGGAAATGATGGTCATCTACAAGCTTCAAAGTCACATCAAGCGAGCCTGAGCCACAACCTGCCACACCAGTTTCAGAGTTGTAGCCAGAATCAAAGATGCCCGTGAACATGCCTTCAGTTGGAAATCTGGGACACTTCCTCTAGTAGAAGACTTCAGCTTCTTTCTAGTTTCGGAAAAGAATCCAAGAAAAAAATTGAGAACACTTCCTCTAGCAGAAGACTCTAGCTTCTTGCCAGTTTTGGAAGAGTTCCAGGAATTGCATTAAGCATTCCAGAGTTGTTGGTCATCCTTAAACCATCACAGGTTGAGACTTCCCTTTTTAGGTTGAATTTCTCCCTTTTATCTGGGGTGAGACCTCCCTTTATTGGTTGAAGGTTTCCCTCTTCAAAACAATAGGAGAACTTCCTCTAGCAAAAGACTTCAGCTTCTTGCTAGTTTTGGAAGAGTTCCGGGAACTGCACTAAGCGTTCCAGTGTTGGCGATCATCCTTAAACCACCATCCTTTATACCAACATTTCATAGAGCACATTCAGCCTAGTGCTGCCATGCATATTTGCACATTTTGTATTACATCTCTCTTCTTGGACTCATACATAACCCTTCGGATTAAGGGGGCAATGTTGGACACTTAATCCTCAATGGGTTAGTGTGGAAGCCGAATGGACAAAAGGAGTCCAAGAGACCTTGGGATGTGGAACCCAACAGTCACATATTGTACTATAAATGTAAATCATTTGTTAATAAAAAAGTGTACTCTCCTGATTATCTTTTATATTGTTCTTGCTGCCCATGTGTGTTTAACAGTCCTAAATGATCCTAGTACTGTTGAGGCCCTCAGAGATTGTGGGTTACTCAAACATTTCAGTTTATCCGGGATGAGGCAACAGTTAGAACTATAGTAGTTCTTGGTTCATTCATGGGATCTAGCAGAACATGTTTTTCACATAGGGTACAAAGTGCTCCCTATATTGATCGATGATATTTACTTTCTCACAAGATTTTTGAGACATGGTGCCCCTGTTTCTCTTTCACGTTCTACCTGTGGGGGTGAATCGGTGAGGGACTACATTCGACAATTTTGTCGGCCAGGTACATAACCTAGCAAAGATGGAAAGATAAACATCAAGGATGTTCATGACTTGCCCTTGCAAACAATCCTCTTTACTATCACAAAGTTGGTGGGTAGCGTGACACTTCATGTCATGAATAGATCATACATGCAGTGTGTGCTCAAGTGTCTCGAGCCAAATATGTTCAAATGGTGTGAGGCAATAATCTCTTTGATGAAAGAGAAGCTAACTAAAGTAAAAGGCGGTAAGACAAAAAATTTCAGCTATGGATTGGTTTTGATCGCTTTTACTTTGGAGAGATTTCCATTGATGCAACCTCAACATGTGACACTGAGTTTAGCTGGTCCTAGAGATCCACAGAATGTAGAGATGGGTAGAGTTGATGGCTAGACATGCTAGACTCATTTGAAATTGATGGTTCAATTATTGAGTCGATGGCGATAGAGGGAAGGTCGCAAAGAAGCTCGGAAAAAACTAGAAATTTCTTACTTGGATTTGATGAATTTCAAAGCAAATTCCTGCAAAATGACAATCCATTTTGAATATTTCCCCGCCAACAATTGACGTGAAAAGATGTATGTCATAAGGTTGCAATCTGAAATGAGAGGGGTCTTTCGTAGCAAGATATAATGGAAAAATATTTGTACAGCTTGAACGGAAGCTAAAGGTAGCTTCTCCACATAAGAATACTTAACTTCCATATCATTGAGATTACGACTCAAATTATAGATCAGATGTTCAATCCAATCTTCTTATTGGACTAAAACCATAGCAATGGTTGTATCTACAACGATGAGATACAGGACATAGTCATTCTGATAATTAGGGGAATACATTAATAACTCTTAGATTAGGGTATCTTCGAGAGCATCAAAGAAAGATTGTGCAACCTAGTCCCAATGGAAGTGAGTTCCCTTTTTCAAAAGACGAGTAAATCCCTTAGCCATTTCGGCATAGTTGGGAATGAATCTCCTTAGAAAGTTAGCCTTCCCTTGGAGTCTCTATAACTGAAGTAAATTGGAAGGTGGAGGCAAATTAAGAATTTCCTTAACCTTCAAGGGGTTGAGTTGAATTCCTTCTTTAGACACTACGAAACTAGGCAAATAACCAGAACCAACACAAAACACACATTTATGTGGATTCAGTCGAATTTTGTAGTGTCGACACCATAAAAAGATGGCTCTCAAATGTTGTAGGTGATCAACCCTTTTCCGTGAATGAGTAGGTGAGTCATCTAGATAGGGTTGAATGATGTGTTTGATGTCGTGGAAGGCATAATTCATTTCCCTCTGAAAATTTTCCCCAACATTCTTCAAACCAAAAGGAAGTTTCCTATATGTGAATGTTCCCCAGTGGAGTGGCCAATTTGTTATACGGAATTTATACCTATGGATAAGTATATCTTCCCTAAATGGGTAGTTACACTTAGAACAACTGAAGTAAAGATGTTTAACCTTTTCCTACAATAAATAGATAAGATAAAAGAACCTATTTGTGATCCTTCGCTTCCTTTGATCTCCTTTGAGTTTCTCCCATCGCTCCCACTCAAACTGAATTCGCTCAATTGGTAGCTGCCAACATAAATAGAAGACAACAACAATCAAAGAATATGATCTATTTATTGTAAACAAATGGAATCAACAACATTTGAACATATATCCATCATAGATATAGACAAAAGTATTAGAAAAGTAACAAATAACTTTATTGATTGATAGAAGGAGAAGTTACACCCAATGTGGTCTGATCTCGTGTGACTCATCTAGCTTAGTCAAAGCCCTCATCACACCAATAGAAACATTAATCCAGCAGCGTAACAGTACTTTGAAAATGATTTCAAGTCTCTAAACCAACAATATTTCTCTATAATATCCAAGCTCCATGGTTCTATGATGGGAGGCCAATTTATAGATGAATGCAATTGGTTTTGTCATTAATATGGAATTGAATGGTTTTCCATAATTGGATGATTAGTTTGCATGTTCAAATGGATGAGAGGATAGAGGATTAGATGATCGAAGGCTATCCTATGTTGAGCTCATCTTGATAGGATAGGAGTTGGGTTTCTTCTAGAAGGCGCTAGAAAGGAGGAATATACTCAGGATCCAATGAAAATTTCGACAATTCTTTCCCAGCGTAGGCTTGAGTGGGCTTAGGTGCTTTGCAACACAGCCTTGAATGGGGCTACCTACTCTGCAGAGCACTTACCCCTGACCAAGGGTGCGCTAGTGACCCAAGGAAGCACTTCAACGGGGTTTGAAATGAGGAAACTCTTATAGATGAAAGAACTCAATGAGGTGGCATGTCTAGGGCATGTAGCAACTGAATTAGGGTTTGATAGACCTTATTTACACTGATTTGATCGTCAGGAGTGATGTGCCCAAATATACCTATAACACCTTGGACCACTTTTGAAGTAGAGGGTTGGATCGACACATCTTCTTAACTTCACCAGATAACTTTTCAATGCAGACATATCTGGATTAGGGAGATTGCTTCATGCAAATATTTCTGCAAACATAACACTTTACCAAAGCAATATGCTTATCCTTACATGAATCATTGCTATCAGATCAAAACTAATATCAAACTCATCAATACCATTTGTATCAAATTATTTAAACCAGGTGAAAGGTAGAGCTCATATCAAGTATCAAGTCATGCCAAAAAAATTTCATTTATCAAACAATATCGAACCAAATATCATCAATTCATCCTCATGATCATAATAAATGTCACTAGATGCAAGTGCATACACCAACAATAAGTTATGCGGGTTCCATCCATTCATTGTTAGATTAATTCACATTGAAACACAATTGTCAATACTTCAACCAATGTGCTAAGAATGAAGATGCAAATACAAAATCATTATCGAATACCAATATTAGTCACTGAAAGTCACTATTCCCACATATCATTAGCATCAAGGAAAACCATCAGTTTTCAAATCAAATCATTAGTCATCACATCAAATCCCAAATTCACTATCATAGTGAGATCCATAGTCCAGAACATATCTCAACATCAAGTCAAAGTTCTAAGTCATTATCAAACATCATGTCAATACTCCAAACACTACTTATCTATATTAAATAACTAAATCATGTCAAACTCTTATAGCACAAACTTCAATGATTAAATCGTAATGAAATATCTATATGTATATCTTAGTCATTTGCAAACACAAGTTCAATTAACATATTCACATTATGTTAAAACATTAAAACATCCCTTCTCATAGACCCTTCTGATGTATGCTCCATGTCTGTATGACTGACATACTTTAGGTGAACATTTGATTCCATGGACAAAACTTCATTTTTGTGACCAACATGAATAGTCACACCCATAGATCTTCCCAGTGTGTGGTTGGGAGGCTATAGTCACATTTGTAATCTTTCTTCTATGCAACTTAGACTTAGAGTTAAGGAAAACTCTCCCTTCTCAGGTCAGAACTTTGTTGCATACTGAAAATGTCATATAGTTATCTATTCATTCCCATAAATCATATTTCAACAGTAAATAATATTTTATACAAATAATAGGTGTAAGTATCTTATGGAGAGATTCTCCCTCTGAATGGGAAGCCACTTCATTCATCTTTATTCAAGTCATCAACCTGTCTATAATACTATCATGCAATAGCTGATCTATTAGATCATAAAGTCAGACTATATCACATATTCATCATGGTCATATATGTTAGCATTAGCTAATTGACCATTACATCAATCTTTCATAAAGGGTTAGTGTCAAATATCTAGTAGAATTATACTACAAGAATCATGATCACAACATCACTCAATCCATCAAGTCAGGGCATTCAATTTTACCATATGCCATAATTACTAAGCACATCAAAGCATAACCATGGTCAACAAAGAATCATGAATATCAATCTCATTGTTACGCTCCTATCATCATGGATACCATGCTTTTTACAAAAAATATCAATAGTATCAAGTTGCCATCTACTAGAATCAAGGTTATAGCCTTCTTCATGGGATTAAGATATCCAAAATGATAGATTTTATCCAAACATCAATTATACTAATATATCAAATATCAATATTAAGAAGCTTCATACAATGAATAAATTCATCATGTCTAAAAGGTAAGATACTTGTTCAATGCCAAGTGCATTGTTTCATCATAAGAGCCATGAATCAAAATCATTTCATATTCATGAACGATTTGTGAAGGAGGCATTCTCATCATACCTTAGGGCTTACCTTGTCATCAATATTGTAGCTGAAACATACCATTGAAACAATATACCATGCATACCTTGGAGTATTCAAATACCTGTGCACCTTCTTATTTTACATAGGAAACTTGTAACACTTTGTCACCTTTTCATCAGATCCCTCTTCCTGCATTATCCATGATCCTAAAGAAGGATCCACTTATCATATCTCATCAAGAAGTTATAGGAATCAAATATACATGCAAGAAGTAATGATCAAAACAATAATCAGATCTATAAGTCTAAACAAGTGTAAGGACATAAAGGAGCATGAAAAATACTTATCTTCAATGAGAGGTGATCATATCTCTCTTGAATCATCCTTTAAGAGCCATCAGTGTCCATTAGTCCATATGAAAATGTTTCATTGACTATTTCAACCAACTTTATCAACAACTATGCCTACTAGAGACTATCCCATCTAGGGCTTCATCAAATCTGATACAAGTACTTGAACATCTCCACATTGACCATGCTAGATTTCATATCTCATATATTTTCCATAAACCAGGGTTTCTCAAACTCTAACCTCATAATATCCATCAAACAATAAGACACAAATTTCCTAAATTTTTCTTCAAACCCTGGAATTATTTAGGTCTCCACCATCTTCCTTTTTCTTCCATCAATGTTGTCATCATGGTGGTGATCTCCATGACTTTTCTTCAGTCCAACTATGATACCATGTTAATTTTTTATAGAGATATATTGTTCTTTTCTTTGATAATTGCATTTATTCATTAACGCATTAATTTCAATCAATAACATCAAAACGTATTCATATTTACATCATCATTCAATAACATATGCAATTATATAGAAAGAACAATATGCCTAGCTAACTCCAAATCATGAGTCACATAGTTTGTCTCATGCTCATTTAATTTCTGGGACTCAAAATACACTACCTATCCTTCCTACATCAGGACTCTTTCAATCCCCTCCCTATAGACATCTTGCAAATCAAAAATATTTGTTTGGATCTGCAATCCTCAATACTAGTGCATTAGTGTGCAGTTGCTTCAACTACTCAAAACTTGTTGCACATTTAGTTGTACATTTTGAATTTATTCCCCTTCCTCTACAAGGATGTGATAGGGTGGCCTATCTTGGAGAAGTTTCTAATGAACCTCTTGTAATAACCTACCAACCCTGTGAATGATCTTACCTCATTCATGTTCCTTAGTGTCAGCAACTCCATGATGGACTTGACTTTCTCTGGATCAACTGATATCCCATCCTTGGAGACAATGATCCCCAAGTAATTCATTTTTGACTAGAATAATTCACACTTTTCTAAGCTTTGCGTAAAGCTTATGCTCCCTCAATAATTGTATCATTGTATCTAAGTATTTGTCATCCTCTTCTTCAGTCCTTGAGTACATCAATATGTCATCAACATAAACAATGACAAACTTGGCCAAATAAGGATGCAACACATTGTTCATTAAGAACATGAAAGTAGTAGGGGCATTAGTAACCCTAAAGGGTACCACTACAAAATCATAATGCTTGTATCTCATCTAGAATGTAGTCTAACAGATGTCTTCTTCCGTGATGCATACTTGATGGTATCTTGACCTCAAGTCAATCTTGGAGAACACTGCTACCCCACGTAATTGGTAAAAGAGGTCATAAATACGTGGAAATAAATAACTATTATTTATGATCACCTTGTTTAATTTCTTGTAGACAATACATAATTTTAGGGTGTTCTCCTTTTTCTTCACAAAAAACACGTGTTCCCTGTTGGCTCCTATACTAATAGGTGTCATATGTCATGATTGACTTGATGAGATATGTAATATGTTCATACCTTTTCTTGTTGCAAAGGTTTTCTATATTTTCAAAAAAATCAAAAAAATTAAAAAATGTAAAGAGGGTATGCCCTAAAAGAAAAATCAAAGGGTAAAAAGAATAAAAGATGGTCAAAAAATGAAAGAAAATGAACCCCAACAAAAAGAAAGACCAAGAAAGTGTGCAAGTCTAAATGCCACTACTTTTTACTTTTGTATAATAAACAATTGTGTGTAGTTTGTCACTTATGCCACAATTCATGAATAGTCAAACAATATAAGCTTGACTAATTCATATTTCAATTTCATGTTGTAGAGATAGAGAATAAACATCTGACCAAACAGTGTAATCTTGGAAAATAATTAGATAAGTAGAGTGAAAAAAGGAGCTCAACAGTTTAATCTGATCCCTTGGATGTAATAAGTGTAGACTTAGATAGGCTTTGCCATGTAAAAGAAAAGAAAACTTGATAAAGGTTTGTCAGTCTAAGTGCACCCAAATAAAGAAGTGAAAATGCTAGGTTAAAGTAGGTAGGGTAGGTAGATGATGTTGCAAAATGATATATGATGAATGATGTCTCTAAATATGTTAATCTTTTGCTTTCATCATAAAGCCAAGACATACAGTGCATTGAAAGCATCTCAAGCAAATCAAAGTAAAATAATTAACTCCCCTTCTCATTTTCCCTAAATTTCACTAATTTCCCCTAAATACTAAGGTATTTGCTAAATTAGAGGGGCTCAGAGCATTTCTCTGACTTCTGGAGGGACCGGACCCTTGGCTGAATAATTTGTAAAACCTAAGTATTTCAAATCATTCATAAAACATTCACTCACCTTCACAAGTCTTTTCCTAAAGTAAAATCCTATTTTACTTAGGAAAGTTTCATATATTTTTCATAAAAAACTCTTTCTCACTTAAGCCTAAGTTAAATACACTCATCAAACATTTTTATACTTACCGCTTTTCATTTCACTACCATATTAACTTTAACTTATTTTATATAATTCCCGCATAAACATTTACCCCCTCCTGTATTATTTAAATACATAAAAAACCCCCAATTTCTATATATCTCGTCCCTGGTTAACTATAACCGTAAATCATATTTAATCGGGATTAATTAGTTACTCATTAACTAATTAACAGCCTAAATCACCCGCCTCATAAATAAATGGAATTAATTAACCCTCATGGTTAATTAACAACCTCCCTGTCCAATCACATCAACCCCAATATAATTAATCAACTCTTAATTAGGTCGGGCCTGCTCTTGTTAAATCCCATTACATCGCACCTCCCATCACATCCAACGGTTGTCATGCATATCACATGGCCTTCTACAATCGAAAGTTAACACGTGATCACCAAGTGGTTTTCGCACAGTGCCTCCGCCATGCGTCAAGAAATCTGTGGAATCGCTGGTTCGAGGCCCATTACCACCCTCCGCAAAAAGCGATGCGATATGAAACTACTTACCACCCTCCCGCATACAACAAAGACTTCATGTCACTCGCCGCTGACATAATCCATCCGTAAACCAAAAAACCCCGCCAACCCTTGACTTTGTTAATAAAACAAACAAGTCATTTTTGCCCTTCATACTTTAAACCTGTGCTGCCATGCAAAAGGACGTCGAGGTCAACTAGTTCAAAGTTTCCAACCACCAACCTACTCAAAACACTTGCAGCCGACGCAGTCCAGAGTTTTTTAGCCACAACCAGTACTTGAAATTCATTGTTCATCCCCCGAACACATGTATTTATCCAAATTCCCGACAAAACCCTGCAAGTTCTCATTTTCCACTATAATTTGATAGAAAAGAACCCCAATTCAGTACAATTCAGTCTTTATATTCATCATATAAGTTCCCAAACCCCTTGTTTTGCCCATTTTTCAAAGAAAAACTAAATTCCCTTTCTGAATCCACAAGAACCAGAAATGGAAATCCCGGTGGCTTTGAATGTTTCACCAACAAATACCCCTCATAAAGATTTGGACCACTTACCTTTGGCAGACCAGGACTTCCAGATAAAAGACCTTGCCACTGATAAAAACCATCTAAAAGTCTTTTGCCAAAGTAGAAATAACTATCTGAATGGCTCTAATATCTTGGGACTATGGGAATCCAATCTTCCCATGTACTTTCTCCCCTCAGTCCGTGTTTTCCTTGATATAATTCATCAATGCCATGCCAATTATGATCCTAACCGCAAAGCAGTTATGTCTCCTAGCCAAACAATCCTTTTCCCAATAACTGCTGAATCCATCAATGAAATGTTGCAATTTCACTCCAGTCAAGCTTTCACTCCCATTTCCATTAGATATTTGCTTGAGAAATCAACTCAATTATCCGAATTAGAACTTAATCGCATATGTCAAACTTTCATGTTGCCAAAACATCAGCCTAAGGGCCCACCTCCTTATCTGCAAACTTTCTTCACAAAAATGGGTAGACTCATAGTTGATATGATATCTTTGATTATGGGATTCAACACTAGTGAGTTTGTTGATGAGTTGACCATAGTGTTGTTGTCAATTTTTACTCCTGGATAGCCCCTTACTGTTAAGTATGACTATGCCTCCTTTATTGCTGATAAAATTCATGACCAGTTCTTAAGACTGGAAAATGAAAGAGTCTTCAAATATTCCACCTTTATTTATCATCTCATGTTGTATTACCAGTCAGAAAACTTCCCTTTCCCTGTCATGAAACTTGATACCAAAAGCAATCCAAGGTCTGTTATTTTTTGGAATTCCATCTTCCGTGATACACCTGAATCCTCTTACTCCTAGAACGAGTTCATTGATCAGTTTGTTCATCCAGCAACTACCTTATTGATAGGGATTTCCCCTCCCAGGATCAGTGATGATATTAATAAAATCCTACAACTTTCCAAGCATTACAGGGTAGGTGATTGGTATCTATACAAGAACCATACAGAAATCAAGATATATGGGTGTGAGCTCAGCCTTTTCAAGTTGCCAAAATATGTTCCAATGAGACTGTTTGCATTGGAATATTTCAGAAAAATCATAAATTCAGAATTGGTTCATTTTTGCAAAGCCAAAAAGAAATCTTAACTCAGAATCAAGAATTAGTTAGGCCTGTCTGCAACACTAAGGAAGCATGGAGAGAGGCAGAGAAAATTCTAGAAGATCACCTTAAGTTACACAAAAGTTTTGGATGGATGCCATATGACGCTCATAGCTTCATATGTGATAGAAGAATGAAGAATAGGATGTCACCATATATACATCATAGAATCCCAAAGATTAAACAATTCACAATCATGGATGAATGGAAGGAAGGGACTTTAGTAGAAACTAATAGTGAACAGGTCAATATAAAAAATGTTATGAGAGATCTTTAGAAAACACTTGACCTAGATTCTTTTGGGCAAGTACGATTTGAATCTTCTCAAAGGTCATAAATTAGTGCCTCTACAGCTGGAACCTCTCAGCAGCATTCACAGGATACCAGCACACCAGTTACAGGAACATCCAAGGGAAAGGAACCATAAACCAGTACTCAAGCCACAGAGCAATCTATAATGTCTAAGTAGCCTGAAAATTCTAAGGAACAGGCCCAAAAGCACACCTCTCGAACTCAAAGTAAGGTGGGAGAACCCCCAATCCTGCAGACTCCTCTGAATGAGGAAAGAAATAAAAAGAGAGATAGGGAAATAGCTACCCCTGCCAGTGGACCTTCAGAACAACCTGGTGCTAAAAGGCATAGGTTAAATCCTCTTTCAGAGGAGGAATTTATTGAAGAGACTACTGATAGTCAAAGGAAAGAAGGAGTAGATAGTCATCAAACTTTCCCAGTAGGTGGGACATCTACTAGGTCACAAATACAGGAGCTAGAGAGACAATAAAGTGCAGAGGTATCATCTTTCAGGCCACCAAGAAAAGATACTTTAGATATCAAGAAGACATTTATAGAAATAAAAGCTAGAAATGATCCATTGAGGCTTCAGGTTTACAATCAATATTTGAAAATGGCTCCCACTGATCAAAACATATTGATGTCAGCCTATGACATCAAAGAAGGAAAAATGATAATGAGTTATTTCAAACCTAAAGTGCAACAGCCTCAAACAGCAGCAGACTATCTTAGAACCAATTTTGAGGTCATGTCAAAGGATATTCATCCTTTGGATCAAATCAAGTTGCACAAACAAACAGGAGAAATGATTTATTCTACATTGAATAGTAAGGCCATGATGGCCCAAAGACTGGAGAATTCCTTGAATAATTTAATTCCCAACTACAGCTAGAGAAGGCCTCCTCATAGGCTAAAGATAACAAGATAAAATCTTTAGAAGAATTGATCATTGAGTTGGGCCACAATCCTCAAGATGTGAAGGCTATAGAAGCCTTGATTAAGAAGAAAGATGAAGACATAGATGCCCTAAGAAAGCAGCTAAAGTTACCTCCTTCAAGACATCCATAGACTGTTGAGGTCATAAAGCAAAGATCTGAAGAAGAACTAATGGATTTAGTCTTGAAACTTAATGAGAGACTAAACGAGACTGAGAAAGAACTAGAGAAATCATTGAAGGACAAGCAAGGAGAGTCAACCTATCAGCCTCCCAATGTGATACCAATAGTCTCAACTGCAGTCCCTTCAACCCTTGGGACAGCTCTGGCACCAAACATTCCAGCAGCCACAGTTGACGTGGTCATAGGTACAACAATAGCAGCAACAATAGGGACAACACAGGAAAGTACTTCAAATTTAAGCACAGAGGAACTGATAAGATTAATGGAGGAGATCAAACTTCAAGTTTCAGAGTTACAAAAGGTAAAAGAACCATATGTTACCTTAGAGCAGCGGTATAATATTTCAAAAATAAAGGTTGCAGAAAAGACAAGGAAAATTAAATGATTAGAAAACAAGGTAAAATCATTAGAAAAAGACCTTACATTTGACAAGCCTCTGGCAGACATTTGGAAGATTCTATGGATCAACATCAATTAGTCAATAAATGATGTTTGGCCATCAATCCAAATGATTTTTTAGTAGATCAATTTGGTAAAGGCAGCCCGACAAGAAATTTAGAGAACAAGAGTAGAATTAGGAAAGATTCCTGAGGAAGCTACCAGGCTCATGAATTTTTTGAATAACAAGAATAAGTACCAGCTTGAAGAACTGGGCATTGAAAATAGAACAGGGATTATTTTAGAAGTCAAAAGAGTATTAACTAAAAGAACTTTGATGCAAAATTTAGAAAGAAGATGCCATGACATGCAGGGAGAAATTAATGCTTTTATGGAGAAATTTGGTATTTTGCAGAGTAAGGGGCTACCTAGTCCTTTAGTTATAAATGACAAATTAATGAGGCATATAGATTATGTGAACAAATTGAATCAATATGCAACCAACCAACCAAGTTCATCAACAAGTGCATCAGCACCAAAGGCACTACCTATAGGCAAGGTTCTCTATGACAGTCTAGAGAACCTATTCTATGTTGAGCATGAGCTAAAGCATTTGTTTCCAGTCCAGTCTTCTTTTTTCATGTACACTGAAACTAATGAAACCCTCAGAAAACTTCAAAAAACCAGAATACCACAGCCAAAATGGTGGGAAGAAATGTAAGAAATTTTGTTTGTTAAATAGTAAATTTTGGTTTTTACTATAGTTAATGATGGTAAAGAGGATAAACAGAGATCAAACAAGTAAAGAGTATCATACCAGGTTAAAGTGTATCAGTAAGAAGATAAAAATAGAGTAGTCAACACAGAATTACACCAAAGACAACAAGATGCCAAATCATAGGACCTAACTCCAGCACACTCTCAAGAATAGGGATAGCAAACCATCTATTTGCCTCTATCTGTTATCTACGAGACCATCTGTCTCTATTTTCATGTATTATATGGTTAGTCATCCTAGAATATATCTCACTATGTTATGAGATATTTTATTGTAAAATTTTTGTATAAATACTCCCTCATTTAGAGTATTGAGGGTGGATTCTTAAACATTGTTGTAAACTAATTATTTTGGAATAAAGTGTTGTTGGATAAATTGCATGGCTAGCTGGATGAAGAATTAATGCAAAGGACTTTTCATAGGATTCATGTGTTGAACACTAGACAAATAAGTATCTTATATCTTATGTGGTATTGTTTTCTTGTTTATTATATCAATTATGTTTCATATCTGAATATTAAAACGAAAAAGAATATTTCAGATAATGCTTAAGTGCAATCTGTCTTCAATCATTTTTATTCTCAATGTTTTCTTCTAAACTAGCATAAAAAGTGAATTCTTAATTGCTCCTATTTCCTAGTTTATTCACTTTGATCATTTAGTAAATAATTTTTAATTGCTCTTTATTGGTGATTTGTCAAGTTCTTTTCTCTTAAAACATGTTGAAGGATTTTTAATTTCCCTTCATCCCTTTTAAGTCCATCCCATCTCTTCAAGTATCTATTTGCTCCTTGTTTAGCTATCTTGCCCTGTGAAGCCATCCTTTGTTGAGAAACCACATCCAGTTGAGCCATATTATGTTGACTCCATTAGCCCAATGGCCTAAACTATTCAGTTCTGCCCCTCTGCTACTGAATTTCACCAAACAAAATAAAAACCCCTCCTAAGCTTTAATAACTAGCCTAAAACCTTATAAATCAAAGCTAAATTTTAAAGAGAGAGCCCTCTCTAGGTACAAATTGGCTAGATTCTGTACCCAAAAGTTGGTTTGTGCTTACCTCGGACCCCTTTCCTCTTCTTACAACTTCTGAGAGAATCTGAGTGATAACATTCCCTATGGAGACACACTTGGCCTTATGTATCCCTTGTCTAAAATATCTTTTAGCTACAATTTTAGCTCAACCAACTCAAGAGTGCTCATCTTGTATGGTGCCTTGGATGTTGGTGTTGCTCCAAGCATCAACTAACTAGAGAAATACATCTCTCTGTGTAGAGGTAAACCAAGAAACTTTGTTGGAAACGTGTCTGCATACTACTGCAAAATCGAATATCTTATTAGCAGCTCCCTTTCCTCACTCTCAATATCACTACTAGCTTTATCATCACTAGAGATTTGCATTGAAAATAACATGAATACCTTCCTGCTGTTATGCTTGGCTTGAATATTCTTGATCAGCCTCACTGAAGTAGACTTTATCTTGCCCTGCAAAACTCTTCTTTCTTCCTTCTCATATAAACATTCAATTTATTTTTCAAAGCAATCCACTTTAGTGTGCTCCCATATTGTTGTTGTTATGCCCATGTATCCCCCATGTTGTTATTATTGTGCCCCATAGAAGCCCACTATTTTTATTATTATGCACTTACATTATTATTGTTATGTAGGCTCTGATTATATTGTGACCCCTTAGACTCCTATATATACGAAGGAGGTATTATCATTTGTATCATCCAAATTTTTTTCATTTATGTGATGTAAAGGAGGTTTTCCCCTCGAAGAGGCTAATTTTCAAGTCGTTAATACATATTTTCAACTATTTTGTGAGTTGGTTGCATAACACTTTGGTATCCGAGCTTTAGATTCTAGGGTTTTGTTGTCGGAAACAAATCATCTTAGAATTTTCATTATAATTTTTTTTCTACGAAAGTTTAGAAGCTGAAATTATGATAGCATGGAGCCAAAATCTTGATGAACTTCCTATAAAAAAAATAGATCTTTATTCGCTATATTTTCTGAGATATGGTCTGAAGAAGTTAGGGTTTTTTCATGCTCCAGAATTTAGTCACAAATAGGTAATCTTGGGAAAATCGTCATAACTTCCTCTACAAGCAAAGAATTTGAATTTCATAAAAAGTAAATAAAATTGTATGAACCGTAGTTTTTCTTGTATCATTTTTAGGGTTGAAGGTTGAAACGGTGACATGTGGCATTCCTTACAATTTCGCTCTACTAAACCAGTCCATAATTAAGTCATCGTGGGAGATTGGGCATAAAATTATCTTGAAGAATCCAATTTTGGTCTGACTTTTACAATTGTAAATATGACTCATAGGGATACTACAAGTCAGAATTTCAAACCTTGGAGATTTGAAATTCTAGAGATACAACAGTTTCAATATCGAGCTCCAAAAAAGCAATAAAAAGGTGTATTTTTTTTTTAGTTTTGCATAACTTTTGTTTGAAAAATCAGTTTGAAGTGATTCAAAGGGCATAGTGAAGAATAGATATCATTGTTTACTCCAAAATTCCTCGAAAAAAAAAATATGGAAACACCTTTTAAGCAACCAGAAAGATATTCTATGACGCATGAAGACGAGGAAGAAATACAACATGATATATCAAAATTACAAGACAATGTGCAACAAATTTCATTCTCACAAAGAGTAACAAAAAATGAACTGGAAGCTAAGATGGATGGAATAGAAGAAAAAATGAAAGGCAACAATGAATTTTTTAAGAATGGTTTAAAAGAAGAGATGGAAGGTTTGAAGGAAGATTTGTCAAAGTTGTTACAAGAAATGCTTCCTAGTGGTGACAAGGTGCTCCATGAAAATCAGGATGAGGACAAAAAAAATATGAAATATGATTTTAGAGACTCCAACATTGGGTTTAAGACCCACCAAATTCCAAATATAGATATGAGGAAGTTGAATGGCAAGGATCCGGTAACATGGATACTACAAATGGAGCAATATTTTTATCTCCACGATGTGCAACACACACAAAAGGTATGCATTGCATCTTTATATTTAGAACCCAATAAGTTTGTATGGTGTCGATGATCCAAGTGGATATTGGTGGCCACCCATATATTCCACCTAGACCTCCAGTAGATTTCATCAGTTTCCTTATTTATAGTAGGATTTACTATTTTTAACAGTTTTTCGAGTCCTAAACTTTCGGAGTAGTTTTGACCCCCTGAACGACATTTTTTTATGTTCAAAATTGGCTAGCAGCCTATCAAATATTGTATTACTCAAAGAGATCTTTCGAAAAAGCTATCATATGCACCAAATAGAGATAATATGACCAAGTTATGACCCCAGGAAGTTGGTTGCCCATCTAACCCCAAGGGGGCCCACAAACTCTTGGCGTTCCATCTCCTGGGATTAGGGTTTTGCTTGTTTATGGTTTTCCCTTGTTGTTCAATAATAAAAAGTCCCTTGAGCCTCATTGTAACACAGTTCAGAGGCATGTAGCCACCACATCTCTTCTCAGAGATAAGCCACCATCGCCTGAGCTAGGTCATTTTTTTTTTTATGTAAGCATATATCAGTTCTTTGATATTAATGAAATGAAGTGTTATTTCTACTGCATCTCTACATTTGTGGTTATATCTATATTATGTTGTGTTCTTGTTTAATTTTAGATCAATAGTATCAAAGTGAACTTCTATTTCTCTATTTTTCTTTACATGTCCCCAACAAGGTCAGGGTATAAGGAGTTAGGGCTCGAACTAGTTGAACCTTCGCAAGATGAGTCTCACAAACCTCGATGACCTCCCATGGAGAAATAAAAGAATGACAAGGGATAAGGATATCCTTTCAAAATATTTCACGAAGAAGCCCTCGAGCGACATAGGAATGTGATGATGGACAATTTTGCCTAGATCCTTCAGCGACTACCCACAAGTGACGCATCAGCTTCCAGCAGCCACTCTGGAAGCACCACTCCCTTTAAGGTACAAGTTAACTTTGAAATCACCATATTTGAAGGTCAGATAGATGTGGAAGCCATAGATAAATGGTTAAATTTGCTAGAAGGATATTTTACGGTTCATTATTTTTCCAACAGAGACAAGATTAATTTTTCACTCCTCAAAGCCACCCCCCACGTCAAGGACTGGTGGTAAACTTACTATGAGAAGAGGGATGAGAGTGGACCCTCACTATTCTCATCCACACCCACTTGTAGTTCTTTCCGGGATGCCATTAATGAATAATATCACCCTCCTAGGAGCTATGAGGATAAATACATAAAGTGGACCACACTGGGTAGAGAAGGGACCAAGACGTGGTAGATTTCATAAATATTTTTCATACCCTTCGCATGAAGTTGGGTATCAAGGATTCTGAGCAATATTTGGTACTCAAGTACCACAGTTGTCTACACAAGTACATCCAGGACAACATGGAGTTCCTGTACATATCCTCACTCGACATTGCTTATCAATACGTTGTAAAAATCGAGCAGAAATTTAAATAGAATAAGCGATACTTTGTATCTATGAATCCAAAGCAAGGGAAAGGTGCCCCCAAACCACAATAAAAGGACAAATCCAAGGTCAAGTGACCTAGGGAAACCCACCAAAGACACAAGAAAAGAACAACACCACAAAGAAAAATAAGAACAGAGGAAAATGGTGTGAGTTCCATAAGAGCCCCACTCGCAACACAAGTGAATGTAGGGCCAAGCAGTCACTGGTGGCCGAGCTGAAGGCCTATGAATCAGATGCATGGTTCAACTCTAAGTTAGAACCAGACAAGGGGAATGACAAACGGAAGCATATTATTGACACAGAGCTTAGTGCCACCAATGCCACCACCAAGATTCAAAAGGATCAGCCCAGAGATCCAAAAAAGGGGGAGCACCTCTTCCACTCACAGATGTTGGTAAAGGGTTCTCCGCTACAGTTCATTGACAACAGTGGGAGCCAAAATAACCTCATTTCAATAGAGCTTGTGAAGCAGTTGGGCCTACTAACCACAACACAGTCATAGTCGCATACCATCGAGTGGCTTCACCAAGGACGAGATCTTCGCATCAACCAACAGTGTCACCTTCTTTACAGCATCAAGCGCTTCACATATGAGGTACTATGTGTTGTTGTTCCTCTTGAAGTTTGTGATTTATTATTAGGACAACCATACTTGTAGAAGCGACATGTTGTGTATGAGTTTTGGCCTCATGCTATTATTATTACTTTGGGAAATAAGTTGTACAGGATACTAGAGATAGCACCGCCTTTCACCGTCTTTTTTATCATTGCGAAGAAATGTAGTAAGATCATTTCCAAGACTGGGAAAATTGTTTTCCTTATGATTCATCCTTAGGGAAATAATAAGATTGTGGCCATGACCTCTAGATAAGGCTCCTCCATATGACAGAAGCAGATGAACAAGGTTGTGGAGGAGTACAGGGAAATATTCGCCTCACCCACGGGGGTACCTCTACAATGTCAGGTCAAGCACTTCATTGACCATCTTATATTACCAGGCCTGCAACAACCATTTTAGATTGAAACAGATGCCTCATTCTAAGCTATTGGTGCAGTTATTACTCAACAAGGGCATCCAATACAAAAGTATCCCACATATGATAAAGAGATGAATTCCATTATGCAGGCCTACTAATAATGGAAGAATTACATTTTGGGTAAGGAAATGTTCATCCACATAGACCACTGACCCCTGCAGTTAATACAAACAAAAGGGAAGTTGTATAATGATCACCACCAAAAATGGTCCACATATCTGCAACAGCTCTATTTGAACATTAAGTACAAGAAGGGAAGCACCAACAATGTTGCATATTTCCTCAACCAACCAACGGTCATGGCACTAACCATTGTGCTCGACTCTTGTGGGCACAAGACTTCAGGGTGACCACATCTTTACAAGAGCAATCCAAAATTCAGGAACACATACTAGATGCTCCTAGAAGGAAATCAAGTTCCAAATTTTACCTCCAGGATGCATTGTTATGCCACTTGGGACACCTCTATATTCCTTCAAGAGATCATGCCAAGATGATTTGGGAGGTGCACTATAGTTAGGTCGTTGGACATTTTGGGGTAGAGAAAATGGTGGCAATGATGTTGAAGTATTTTTATTGGCCAAACCTTTGACAGGATGTTGGGAAGTACATCAGATCTTGCATCATTTCCAAACCAACCATCAAGAATCAAGGCTTATATACTCCTCTGCTTACTCTTATTTGACCTTGGGAATCCATCTTTGTGGATTACATGTTGGGCCTTCCTTCTACTAAACATGGCAATGATTGTTTTTGTAGGCATCGACAAATTCTCTAAAATGGCCATTGTGGTGGCGTGAAAGAAGCATTAGGGGAGTTTTGAGGTCTAAAATGGGCCTCCTAAGGAAATAATAAAATAAGATTAAATTACATCATCAAATTTTAGAAGGAAAAAATAAAAAACTATTTTTTCAACTCGTAGTTTCAACTTATATCCCTATGGGTTTACACAAATTTGGAGTGAAAACACTTATTGGATGAAAATTTTGATTCCTCATACAAGGAGTACTCATGTTGAATACATTTGATGGACCCTGCTACATGAAAAATGAAAAATATATTAAAAATGTGATTGCAATCACGTTTTTTCATGTATTTCTCATTTTTCGTGTAGTAGGGTCCATCGAAAGTATGCAACATGGGTACTCCTTGGATGAGGAATTAAATTTTTCATCCAACAAGTATTGCCACTCGAACTTTGAGTAAAAACTTAGGGAGATAATTTTAAAATATGAGTTGAAAATGTAGTTTTATTATTTTATTAATTTTTAATCTTTTTTACTTTTTTACTCAAAAAATGGTGAATCATCCCCCATGGTTGAAATCACCATCTTTAATCCTATTGGTTCTTATCAAGTTTATTTTGGTTGTACATTTTTCTTAGGAGGCCCATTTTAGACCTCAAAATTCCTCTAATGATTATCAGAGTAGAAGCCACTGCTAAGATCTTCTTTGAACGAGTGTTGGTACATTTTGAGATCCCACAGTCCATTATCTTAGATGGGGACCATATGTTCCTAAGTAAATTTTGGTCAAGTCTCTCGTCAATGTTGGACATCAAGCTCACTAAGTCTGCAGCTTTCCACCCCCAAATTGATGGCCAAACAGAGGTTGTCAACAGGATGATCGTACACATTATGAGCACGTACAACTCGAAGTATCCATGCACATGGGATGAAAGCCTCCACTATGTCCAACACATCTACAACATAGCTCTCCATAGCTCAACAGGCCACAACCCTCTATGGTGGGGTTTGGATTCCAACCACTATGTCCCATTGATGTAGCCATACCATTTGCAGCTACTCAAGCAGATTTGGCTAATGTCCAGCCTAAAGTTAATAGGGCTAACAGCTTCATTGAGCACATTCATCACATCTGCTAGTAGGTCCATGGCATATTGGATAGAGCCAATGCTAAGTATAAGCAGTGACGTGATCAAAATCGGGTGCCAAACAAGTTCTAGGTGGGTGAAAAATTTTGGCTATTTGCAAAAGGAGTGCCTCACTTGGCCCCATCACAAGATTCACTCATTCTGATATGGGTCAACGCTATCACCAAGGATGTAGGGGATAATTCCTTTTAGCTCTGAATTCCACTGTTCCTTGGCTTGCACCCAGTGTTCAATGTGGACCTCCTTCGACCTTACTTTCCACCATTATTGGACACATCTGACGTTGCAGAACAATTCACACCAATAGAGTTAAACCTCGGACTGCATGGAACATGCCAAAACTAATCAAATCTTTGACACAAAAATCAATAACACTCACCAATAGAGGATCCAGCTATATCGAGTAGTCAAAGCGAGCCAAATCCTTCACCAAGGTAAGTAGTTCACCAGGGACCAAGTTCAACACAAATTTCCTCACCTCATGGAGGTTATACACGCAATGGCGGTTATTACTTCCTAAGGAGGGAGGAATGATCCAGGTGAATATTGGTGTCCACCCATATATTCCACCTATACCTTCAGTCAAATTCATCAATTTCTTGTTTATAATAGCATTTACTATTTTTAGCAGTTTTTTGGGTACTGAACTTTTGGAGCAATTTTGACCCACTAAACGACATTTTTTTAAGGCTTGAATTAGTAAGGGCCTATGACAAATCCTGTAGTACTTGGAGAGAGATTTCCAATGAGGTATCATAAGCGCCAAATGGAGATAATATGAGTTTGCAGGCCTCGTTCAGGTTAGTTGGTTGCCCAACTAACCTGAACGAGGCCTCAACTCTTGGCATTCCATTATCCTAGGGTTAGGGTTTTTGTTGTTTAGGGTTTTCCCTTGTCATTCAATAATAAAAAGGCCCTTGAGTTTCATTGCAACATAGTCTACGGCATGTAGTTCCCACATCTTTTCTCAGAGATAAACTACCATCGTCCAAGTTATTTTATTTCCATTCTGCATGTAAGCATATTTGAGTTCTTTGATATTGATGAAATGAAGTGTTATTTATGTTGCAATTGTGCACTTGTGGTTATATCTATATTCTATTGCATTCTTGTTTAAGTTCGGATTAATCGATGGATTTGTTCTCGTAAACCACTTGTCACTTGGTCAATTTTTATAGAGGAAATGATAGCACATTATGAGGATACAAAGAACAACACCTTCCTTAGCCAATTAATAAATCTCAAACAAAAGGGTTCAATGGTGGAGCACATTGAGGACTTCAAAAAATTGAATACTAGGGTAACCGATATTCCGTAGGAGCATAGGATTGATGTCTTCATAGGGAATTTAAAGTATACCATCCAACATGAGGTTCATCTTTGAGAACTTGATTCATTGGAGAAGGCTTTCAGGGTGGCAAGAAAAGTTGAAAGAAAAATTATGGCAACAAGTAATTCTACCACTCACAACTATAAAGATGGAAGTGTTGTTGCTCCTAGCCTTCCACAACCAAAAGGTTGACACCACAACAACTAGAGGAAAAAAGAGAAAAATGGATTTGTTATAGTTGTGATAGAAAATACACTAAAGGTCATAAGTATGCTAAGAAGAAATTATTCTACATAGATTGTGAAGAGGAGGAAGAAAACGAACAAGAAACATCAAAAGAGGAGGATATACACTAGAAAATAGCCCCAAAGAAAGAAGAGATGAATCTTAACGTATCCTGTAATACATTGGCAGGAATCACCACTCCTTAAACTCTCAAGATAGAAGGATATATTAAGAAGAAAAAGGTATTAGTGTTGATTGATTCAGGTAGTACCCACAATTTTATTCATTGTAAGACATTCAAGGAATTGAATTTCTTCATATATCCAACACCATAGTGTCAAGCGATGGTTGAAAATGGAGGAATTATAAACTGCTCGAGAAAGTGCCATAATATCAAGCTAACTATGGGGGAATATGTATTGAATAGTCTAATTCTTTCAATTCCAATGGGTGGTGTTGATATTGTACTAGGATTCTAATGGTTACTATCTTTGGGGATGATAACTTTTATTTTTAAGAACTTTTCTTGAATTTTTTGGGAAGGAAAGGAAGTTGAATTAAGGGGTATTGCTTGGAAACCAAGAAATATAATAAACTATAATGGCATGATAAAGCTTCTTAAGAAATAAAAATGGGGTGTAATTGCACAATCATGCTCACAAGAGGTTCAAACATTGAAATTGTCTATTTCTCTAGATCTCCAAAAAGCCTTGGACAATCATTCCAAGGTATTTGAGATTCCCAAAGGCCTCCCACCTATTTGTGATTATGATCATGCTATGCATTTGTTTCCGGGAAGTGTTCCTCCAAATATTATACCTTACAAATATCCCTATGCCCAAAAGAGTGGAATTGAACGTATGGTTGCAAAAATGCTAGAGGCATGTATAATTCAACCTAGTCAAAGTTCTTTCTCTATTCCAGTAGTATTGGTACACAAGAAGGATGGATCATGGCATATGTGTCCAAATTATATCGAGCTCAATAAGCTCACTATTAAAGATAAATTTCCCATTCCTATCATTGATGAATTGTTGGATGAATTACAATTTACTTCACCAAGTTGGATCTTTGTTCAGGATATCATCAAATTAAAATGAATATTGAAGACATTCCAAAAAAACATTCAAAATTCATGAGGGTCATTATGAATTTTTGGTCGTGTCTTTCGGCCTTAATAACGCACCTTCCACATTTCAAGGTTTGATGAATTCTATTGTCAAACCATTCCTTAGAAAATTTATGTTAGTATTTTTTGATGATATGCTAATCTACTGCAAGTCTTGGAAGGATCATGCTCAACATGTTGACATGGTGCTCAAACTATTGGAGGAGAAACAATTATATGCAAAAACCTCCAAATGTTTCTTTGGAGTACAGGACATGGAATATTTGGGTCATATTGTATCTCATGAGGGTGTTAAGGTAAACCATAACAAAATTAAATCCATTAAGAAATTGAAAATCCCCACAACCATAAAGAATCTTCGAGGATTTCCTAGGTTGCAGGATATTATCACAAGTTTGTTAAGAATTATGGGAGAATAACATCACCTCTAACAAAATTACTAAGGAAAGATGCATTTTCTTGGAGTCCATATCTAACTAAGGCCTTTGAACATCTTAAAGAGGCAATGTGCCAAGCCCCTACCTTAACCACACCAGATTTCACAAAAACCCTTATTGTAGAATGTGATTCCTTAGGAAATGGAATCGGTGTTGCTTTAATTCAAGAAGGAAGACTGGTTGCTTTTGAAAGTCACCCAATCAAGGGAAAGTACTTACAAAAACCTATTTATGAGAAGGAAACATTGGAAATACTAGATTCACTAAAGAAATGACGACTTGTTGAAGACTCAAAAATCTCTGCCTGCAACATTATAAGGGAGACCACCTAGTCAGGAACTTAGAGCAGCTCCTTTTCCATTGAGACGGTGGTTCTAACTAGTTAAACTAGGTCCAATTACCTTTTCTTTATCTCCAATGACTTAAAGTACGACTTTCACCTACTAATAGAGAAGAGACATCAGATCAACCCTCTTGTTGAACAGACAAGAAAGTGATCCTTATGTTGATCTAGAGCTCAGCCAAGCCACAACTAAATTTTGCCTCTTTGATAAGAGGACTTCTAGGAATGTAAAACTAAATCTAAATACAAGCAAAAAGAAAGAAATCCTAAGCCTATCTCAATTAGGAAGATGTAGATCTAACCCAACTAAGAGAAACGTATTTAAATGATTTGGATTTCAATAAGTCTGGATTAGAATGAATATAAAGCTAACAAAGTAGTTCAATTAACTGATATTATGATTACCAAAACACATCATGTTCAGAGATCTATTAACAGGAATAATTAATCAACACCATTTAGGAAGTAATTTACAAAATGATGATGATTATTAAATAAGTAACTAGAATGATTAAACAATAATATAAGGAAATAGTTCACAAAATATTATTGTTTGTTAAATTATAATTAAAAGATTGATTTTTGAGTAAATAGCTACCGAGAAGTCAGAGTTCAAGTCAAAAGAACAGAGATAAATAATAATAGATTATTGAGGCAAATCACTCACATTGACAATAGTGCACAAATATGAATAAAATGACATATTTTTGCCATTATAAAATGAAATCAGTATAAAAAAATAGTATTTTAAATACCAATTTATTGAAATTGTTTCTCTAACTTTGATCTCCAACATTTATTTACAATGCTTGAACTTCTATTATTAAAACAAGAGTTGCAATAGTGCAAGCTCTTCTCTCCATACATAGTTTAGAATGCAAAAGAAAAATCCTCAATTATCCCCCAGATATGAAATTTATTTTTCTCTCACCTACAACTCTAAATCCCCATTACAATAGTGCTTTTAAGAATTCCAGAATTGCATAAAAGAGAAGCCATTTGCACATCCTACAAACCGTTATTTATAATTTACAATAATGAATTCAAAATATGAGTGTTGTTGAAATATAATTCTGCTCCAATAATTTTCATTGGTCTAAATTATTTTTCCTCTAATGCTAGAACAATTCCATTGATTGAAATCTTTTTTTCCTCATTTCTTCAATTGTTTCATGCTAAAACCAATCAAAATATTAAATCTGGAATACAAAATATATCCAATCAAAACTTAATAAAATAGATAATAAAAAGAAATTTGAGTTTTTCATTGATCCCTATAAATATCTAATTTGTCAATAAGAACATAGTCGAATGGATCAGTGTTCAACAGAGGTTATAAACAAATAAAAATGCAGAAAATTAAACTCAGAGAATTAATTTTGTTTAAAAATTCGGAGCTTGATTTTCTACTAAATTTTAGACTCGTTAAATAATCAAATCTAGCTATGCAACCACTTCAAAAATATTCTCCATAATTTTATCTATCCAACGATCTGTCCTGGACCTCATTTGGCAAGTAAAACTCAACTTATGAGCTTCCAAAGTTGAAGAATCAAAACTCCCAGAAAACCTGAAAAAGATTGTTTGTTGAACTAGAAATAATAATTTTTTAATTAAAATCTAATCCTAAATTAAATTAACAATTATTAGTTAATTAATATTAATTTAATTGCAATTACAATATTAACTTAATTAATTACAAACTAATTATTATATAATTAAATAAATTTAAGTTTTAAAATAAATGAATTACAAATATAATTATATTATATTAATATTATAATTATATTATATTAAAATTTATATATATAATATATATATAACCCATACTAAACAAACTCAAAACCAAAAAGACATTCACGTAGCCATGGAATAAGAGGGAGTGTAAATGATAAAGGGAGGAGAGAGCTTAACGAAATGGAGGATGACGGAGGCAGATGACAAAGGTCAGGAGTCATAAGGTGAGAAAACATTATATTAAAAAAAAGTAGTCACTATATAAAATCATTATATCGGAGGCCGGATGCTAATACATATCAGAAGTTTTTAAATGTGCACAAAACCAAAACATCGATATTTTAATGTTGGGATATCATACGTTTTAAATTTCAGAAGAATTAAATTGGAACTTTTAATATCAGAAAATTTATATTGTGACTTTTAAATATCGGAAGATTTGTATCTGGAGTCTCTTTTTGTATAGGAAGGTAGGAGATGAGGTGAAGTGGGGTTTACTTGGAGTGGAATTAAAAATTCTACAAAATGAACTACATCCACTTTGCAATTTTGAGATTTCAGATCTCGTAATTTCTTTTAAAATTATGAAATAGAATAAATTACGGATATTCCGAAAACAAATTTTTTTATTGTTCTACAATTCGGTTAGGGATTTTGTAGGGCTGTTAGTGAAAAATGAAAAAATTGGTGGAAATTGACTAGGAATTAATATTTAAAGTGAATTACTAATTTATTTACAAAAATTAAAATAACATACATTTTGTATATTTTTTAACCTAGACAGAAAAATTATCGAACTTTGGATGAGCATCATTTGCTAACTATGTAACCAAATGAGATGAAACAAGTACCAATGGAAAGCTAGCAAAAAGTCAAACTTAATGAAGCAATCAAAATAGAAATCTGATGAAATGAAAAAATGGCAAAATTGTAGGATACTTAACCAAAGAAAATAAAAGTGATTTAGCCAAAAATTTATGGAAAAGGTCCTTAGTATTTGAAGTAAATAAGTCAAAAATGGGGGTGTTGGGTTTTCCCTACAACATTGGCGACACAATAGGAAAAACTAGTTATCTCTGGTTAAAGATAATGAACTTTAATTTACCCAAAGGTTAAAAATAATGGAGTCTATTGAATTGTCAAACAGTAAAATATTTCCATGGGTCCCACATAAATAGATTAAGTAATATGAATTTGAAAAGATAAGTACTCAAAATCAGACTTGAGTAATAATCATGAATCCAAAATTTGGGAAAATTTTATCTTAATATTTACCTCTATGAGAAAATAGAAGAAAATAGAGATAAGAGTTTTTTGATAAATCATATATCCATTGTTATGAATGGTCTTTGATATCACTTCCCTGCCAGCCACAGGGGCTTTATTCAATGAACCTCTAACATAGCATGTTTGTTTGTGGCATATTAAACAATACCCTTAATTTAAATACATATTGGAAAATGCCTCTAAAAATCACATTATTTAACCCCCTACCAATATGAACCCAATACAACTTACCAATTTTAAAATCCCCTACTTTCACTAGATATTGTAGGTTTCCATTTTTGATTAACATTTTTTATAACTCTTTATATTTTTTCATTAACTTTGAGCTCCATTTTTTATACCTTCCAATATTAAAACCCTGTACCCCCTATTTTATGCTCAATATATTGTGTCATTTTTTCCTCAATATATGTCCTCCAATATGAACCCATGTGGTATGGTATTGCTCCCTAAGTGGATCCCCCGTGCTTCCAGCGAGCCTGTATATACCTTAGCGAAGTTATTTTTTATACCATACAAGCCTAGACTCGCTACTAGTGAGCGTCCACGACCGCGATGGTTTTGCTTGTATTTCCCATGCTTCCTCTTTTAATCACCCTTTTGATTGCGCATTTTTTAGCCTTTAATTTGTGATGTACTTGAGTGAAAGAGGTAGGATGGTAATAGAGACTTATGTTAATGGATACAATACTTTCATAATGTTGACTCCAAATTATTTTTCCACAACTATCAATCAAAGGCTTTAATAAAGTGGAGGGGTGGGAGATATCCATTGAGTTAATCTCAAGTCAGTTCTTTCTTTGAAAATGTAAACCCTATTTGATCCAAGATTTTTTTCTATGGATGCATTATTAAATTACATATAACAAAGCACTTGAAAACCACATAACATAAGCATATAAAATGAAGATAAAAGAGACATAATCAGGAATGATAGAAAGACACAGAGAATTGATTACGGAGTTCATCTAATTTGGACTACATCTCTGGGCCCTATTCAATAGAGGTGAGTCCTTCATTCATTAAATGGTATGAAAAGAGAAAAAGTATGAGCAGATTCTCCATAAACACTCTTATACCTCCAATCTAGAAGATGGATGACAAATTGAGAGCGCAACTCTAGAAACAGACAATGCCACTGACTTCCTGGTGAAAAATCGTGTAGAATCGGATATCCAAATTCCCCATTCTAATAAAAGGGTTTTTTGCACATTCTCAGAACCCTCTGATGAAGTAAGGTTCCGGCCACCTGTTATGAGCAGGTGTCGATGCTTTGTAAATCCACGCTGCTCTCTCTGCTCTCCACCTCGCGATGTTCGTATAGCCCAATTTATATGTCGGTGGGTAGGATCCTTCATAAATTGGGCAGTTTCAACAAATAACAAATTTATGTTGTTTCTTTCAACAACCGAGATTCTCCATAGACGACGCACAATGTTTTCTGCAGTCTTATAAAAACCACCAAAAAACAATTAACACAAACCATTTCGCGTTAACCTCAACCTGATGGATAAATCGACACATACTCCTAAATAGGAGGGGTTTAACACAAAGAATCGACACTTAAAATAGCGAACACGCCTGAATCCTTGGTAATAAGTGCTATGCGATAAAAGGCAGACCCGACGACAGTTATCAACTGAGATCCATAATCCATCGGATCCAATAAAGACTTCACAAATCGCAATCATATAGGGCTGAGGGCGATTCTCCATAATGGGCTGCTGCACTGTACAAACTACGATCTCCGAACCAATGGACCCAACAGGTTTTAGAAAACTGCACCCTATAAGTGTATCACATCCATCCATCAGCCTATTGCAATCGGCTGAGCCAGGGGTAATACTATGTACACGAGACTTGGCACGTAGTGATGTGCGATGTGCAATAAAAGGCAGACCCAACAGAACTATCAAACCGCAGTATATAATATATTGGATCCAAAAGAAGTCTACGCAAATCGCAATTGGTGGAACTGCGAGGTCTTATGGTTTTGTAAATGTGAAATGTGTGATATGTGATTGTGATATGGCAATCGTAACCCTAACTGTCGAGCACTAATTCTGTGAAGAACTTCCCCTTTGCAATGTGCGATTGTGATCATCGCATCACACCCTTCCTTGCTTGGGGTCAATTTGTAAAGCACTTGATCAACCTCTGATCTACGATTGTGATATCCTAAATCGCAACACGGTACTATTGGGGGAAAATTTCTTCAACCACAGACCTATTCATTCTACAATATGCGAAATGTGGGGCCAATGGCAGCCTTCCACTTGGCGCTTCACCATTCATTGAAGACTCTGCCATGTCATTTTCTCCTCCCACCTACACAAGTCAAACTTGTACTTTAACTTGCAATAACTTCTTCATATGAGCTTGGATTTGAGTGGCGTTCTCACTGTTGGAATCAGGATGACGAGCACTTCGATCTGAAGCTAAGTTTATTGAGATTCTACCACTTTGATTTTTTAGCCTTTTTACCATGCCACTGGTGCATTTTTAGAGATCCACCTAGATCAATCCTCCTGGATCCTCCTAGATCAATCCTCCTAGATCCTCCTAGATCATTCATCCCCACTAAGAGAAGCTTTTGGTCCTCCAAAAGCATTAAATACTCTGTAACTTCTTTGTACCTTGTTTGCACCACAAGTGTCCTAACATGTCATCCTTCCTTCTCCTTCAACTTTGTCCTTTGGAGCCATAAGCAATGAGCTGACACCTACATCCCCCACAAACCTTTAGTACAATATCTTGAAAATTACATGTTTTTCTATATGACCAAAAATGAGCCAAGCATCCCATACTTTCCACGAATTTATAACACATACTCTGTGGTCAAGTTTACATAAAAATGGAAATAATACTCCAGTTATCAATACAAGGCCAAACATCATTGTTGCTTCAACAAGTAATGGAAAACACCTCATCACTGCAACACATGATTTACAAAAATAAGACCATGACACAATTTTTGCTTCAGCAAGTGATGGAAACACATCATCTTTTTACCAGTTTAAAATGCAATGCAAAGTAAGGCCAAACATCATTGTTGCTCCAACAAGTGATGGAAAACACATCATCACTTTTACAGTTTAAAATGCAACACATGATTTGCAAAAATAAGGCCATGGCATTCTACCACACCTAGAAGAACCATCTCTCACTTATAAAAGTGGTTAGGTCGTCTCCTTTTAGTGCCTTCGATGGTCGAACAACTGTTTCACTTGGTTCATGCATGGATGCTTTGTCTTTGCGAAATTGCTATGGATGGAGCCTCTAACACGTGTCCCTTTGATGACCACCTCTATCGCAATGACTAAAATAAGCCTTCTTCCTCTAGATCTACTTTACCTTCTTCCTTTCCTGCTATTGAGAGGGTCTTTCACGTCTCATCCCTTTTCGTGTTGCTATTATTCTCCAACACTCAGCAAACACATGGTTATGCAATCCAAAAAACTACAAGTTTTTCTATGCCATGATTTTCATTCATTATCAACAATACCATTGTAATCATAATGAACATTAGAATACCAAGATTTGTTATACCTTTCCTGTTGGTCTCTGGTATGATCATGGAAACAAGAACTTGCCTTAGCCCTTTCTCTACAATGCATATTGTCATAGGTTGATGGTGATGTGTTCCCATAATCCTCTTTCCTCGGTGGTTTCAACAATGTTGTGGAAGCTTCTAACATCTTTGAGCACTGTCCTTCAGTGCACCCCAACCTTGTGAATCAAGGTCTTTGCTCAACCTCCAATGGTTGAGCTATGCCTTGGCCATTAACACCAAGTCCTTTTTCTTCCTTGTACCTCATCTTGGTAAGGAGTCTCATGTTTGTACCTATAATGGATATATCCACATTTCCAATAGAAATTATACTATGTGAAGATGAAACTGAAGATAAATCAACATGATTTGGAAAGAACTGATGAGGACTTCTCATCACCTACTGTTGATGGTTTGCTAGCTGTTTTAGTACATTCCCCAACCTCCTTCCTGACATACCCAAGTCTTTCCTGACGGGGTAATTCCTCTACTTGCATGGGGTCTATGATTCCCTAGCCATTAATGTCGAGGCCCTTTCCCTAATACCCCATTTTCTTTAACAGTTTGGACTCAATTCCTGTAGTATGGTTTCAAAAATGGTGAAATCATCATCAGGAACAATACATGGAATTGAATAATTTATTTTTACCTCACAGGGGTCACGCTGCAACTTTTCCAAGGCCTCATCCTTAGCTTGTAGCTAGTGTAGCAACCTTTGTTTCTCCTCTTTCTCTTCTGTAGAATCCTCCTTAATTCAGCAAGATCTACTTGAAGACTTTGTTTGTTGTGCTTTAATTCTTCCCAGGCCTCATTTATGGCTCACAACTGAAGCTGCGATCATTGCTTCTCCTCTTTCTCTTCTCGCAGTAGCCTTCTTAATTCAGTGTTCTCTTCTTGAAGTCTCTGGTTAATCTCCTCATTCGTGGAAGGTGATGAATAAGATGCATAAGCACCTAAGGATGTGGATGATGCACTGCTCTCCGATCTCTCTGTCTCCTCCTCTCTTCTCTTCTCATATGCGTCATACATGATGTCCACCATTTTGGACATTCACAGGAAGGTCTCGTGCATTTCTTTATCATTCTCCATGGTTGCACATTCGGTCATTCGCACTCGCAATTCTTAACAGCAACAAGACTGTGTCTCTTACCAATGATCTTCAACATCCACGATGTCTCCTCTTCATGATGCACATCCTTTAAGTCTTATTTCTGGTTAGCTTACTCATGCAATTCACATCAACTAAGCCCTTCTTTGTTACCACTTGTTCCAGGATTTTTTTGCTATGGATGTGTTATTAAATTACATATAACAAAGCACTTCAAAACCATGGAAAACAAGCATATAAAAATGAATATAAAAGAGACATAATCATGCATGAGATCGAGACACAGATAATTTATTATGGAGTTCATCCAATTTGGACTACGTCTCCAGGCCCTGCTCAATAGTGGGGAGGCCTTCATTCATTAAATGGCATGAAAAGAGAAGAAGTACAAGAAGATTCTACATAAACACCCTTAGACCTCCAATTTGGAAGATAGATGACAAATGGAGAGCCCAGATCTAGAAACAAACAACACCAATGACTTCTTGGCGAAAAATCTTGTAGAATCGCCTATCTAAACACCCCATTCTGATAAAAGGGCTTTTTGCACCTTCTCGGAACCCTTTGATGAAGTAATGTTCTGGCCACCTACCAGGAGTAGGTGCCACTACTCTACTCTGTAAATCCACTATGATCTCTCTTCTCTCCCCCTCTCGTAGTGTGGATAGCCCAATTTATATGTTGGTGGGCCGGATCCTTCATAAATCAACCAGTTTCAACAAATGACAAGTTTAGGTTGTTGGTTTCTGTTATAGACATATTTGGGCACTGCAAACCCAATCTTACATGTCAATAAAATAGGGCTATTTAACCCCTAAAAGTGGTGTTTCATACCCTAAAGGATCATGGTCAACTGATTACATCATTTCCCAAAAGTTCCACCTAAAAAACCATCCAGAACTGGCCAAAACTGGACCATACTGACTGCTCCATTGTTAGGGTGCAATGCATACTGACTTCTACACTAGCCAAGTGTGATGCATATTGAAGAGGCCTTCTGTAGGGTGTGATGAGCGAGGATGGGCAAATGTATAAGACAGTTTGCTAAGTGGATGCTCATGGAATCTTCTAGAAACTTCTCCTATGACACTTGCCTCTCTGAATTTGACCAGGGATGAGTCAGAGATCCAAGAAATCTCCCAGTGGAACCAAATGCAACAAGTGGAATGACACTAATCAAAACCCCAGAGATGACTCACACCCTTGCACACATCTATAAATGGATCCCTCATCTGAGAGATCTAGAGGCTGGAATATTGTAATTTGCAAGGAAGTGTTGATAGTTTGTATTTGAGAAAGAGCATTGTATTGTTGGTGTGATCTTGCTTTTCATGAGGTGAAGAGGGCTTTGATGTTGGGAGGATGATGCTGAATCAGACAGCTGGGTTGTAATGCTCCCTTATATTTAATAAAGTTCTTTGAGTTTTCTTCCATACAACTTTGCAATTGTGAATGTTATTATTTGTGAATGTCAATGTATGTTCATTGTATTTCTAATTTTGCAATGATTATGATATAATAGATCAAGATGCTTTGACGGTGTTTTGTTACTGTGTTTCTGCAGGTATTCTATAAGCGGGATAAGTAGGAGAAGAGTTGCAAGCTCTATCAAGGGGGAGATAGATCAAGCAAGGAGTTACGAAAGATCTAGGTTGGTTCCTTTGCCTCTCTATTATCTATCATACATAGAAGAATCCCAAATTTCTTTAATTGTTTGTTTCTAGGATAGTTGTCAATCCTAGAGGGCTAGTCGATCAAAAAGACACTAGTTTTCCCAAAAACAATTTTAACAACCGAGATTCTCCATAGACAGTGCGTGGTGTTTTCTACAGTCTTAGAAAATCCACCAGAAAATAGTTGACACAAACAATTTTGCATTAACCTCAACTCGGCGGATAAATCGGTGCATACTCCTCAACCCAGCAGTTATAACACAAAGAATTGGTGGTTTAAACCAGCGGACAGACCTGAATCCTTGGCAATAAGCGTTCTGCGATAAAAGGTAGACCCGACAACAATTATCAATTAAGATCCATAATCCATTGAATCTGATAAATACTTCACAAATTTCTATCGGCCAAGTCCGAGGGTGATTCTCCATAACGGGCCACTATGCAATGCGATCTGCAATATGTGAACCAGTGGACCTAACAGGTTTTAAAAAACCGCACCCTATAAGTGTATTGCATCTAAGATCCAACGATATATCGCAATCGGTGGAGCCAAGGGTAATACTATGTACACGTGACTCAACATGTAGGCGGAACCAGCGGATCTTATGGTTTTGTAAATGTGGTGTGTGCGATATGCGATTATGATATCGCAATCGCAACCCTGACTGTCGGGGTTTTATTCTGTGAAGCACTTCCCCTTTGTAATGTGCAATTGCGATCATCGCATCTCACCCTTCCTTGCTTGGGGCCAATTTTTAAAGCACTTGATCCACCTTTGATCTGCGATTGTGATATCATAAATTGCAACTTGGTACTACTGGGTGGCGATTTCATCAACTGCAAACCTCTTCCTTTTGCGATCTGTGAAATGCGAGGCCAATGGTGGCCTACCACTTGGCACTTCCCCATTCACTGAAGACTCTGCCATGTCATTTTCTCCTCCCACATGTCCAAGTCAAACTTGTAATTTGACTTTCTATAACTTATTCATATGAGCTCGGATTCAGTTGTTGCTCGCATTGTTGTAATCAGGATGACAAGCACTTAGATCTGAAGCTAAGTTTATTGAGATTATGCCACTTTGAGTTTTGATCATTTTTACCATGCCACTGGTATTTTTTTAGAGATCCACATGGATCAATCCTCCTGGATCCTCCTGTATCCTCCTGGATCACTGTCACTTAAAAATGTTGTGTGTTCCTTCATGAAAAATATTTAAAGCAAGAGGGCTTTATGGTTCCATAAAGATATACCTTTAATAATAAATGAAATTTACTGAAATAGTCAGAGTAAAGGTTTCCCATATATGCCAACTATTGTTGGGTGTAGAAAATACCTTCCATATGATTCATTGCGGGATCACTAGAATCAAACCATAAGCAATGGAAAAAATAAAAAGAAATCTAGACTGAAATGAAAGAAGAAAACAACAACTCCAATCATGTCAAAAAATGAGGAAAGGAGAAGCTAAAAAACAAACCCAAATTTAAAAAGGAAAACCCAATAGGATTAACTATAAATTGTCTCAACAAATGAATAAAAGAACATAAGCATGTGTGTAATTTCCTTACGTTGAGAATTTAGTAAATTTTAATCTTGTAGAGTTATAAATAATGAGGCTTTGAAACTATAAGGGAAATAACTGTCATGTAATGAGATTAAGGAAAATGAGAAGCCTTTGTCTACTAAAAATTTTCTTGTTTCAAATAAAAATGTTTATAAAAGTGTCTCAATCATTTTATAATAAAAGGCATGCTTAAGAAATGGATTAAAGGTTCTAAAACTCCCTAGTTTAGCTAATTCGCTGAAGATCATTATTACTTCTCCCAAAAAATTGAAAGTGAACCAGACAAAGGGGAATGAGCTCCAAATATTATTTCGTATGGGCGTGAAAAGTTTATGAAGAGCTACAAAACAGAGTTTTATATCAGCAAAAACTAAAAACAAAACTGAAACCAAAAGTAAAGAAATGAAAATGAATGAAAGTGAACGTATGAAACTTACCATTGGAGAATTTCTTTTGATCTTACCTGAGAGATATCATCTTCTCCAATAAAATATAACTTCTTATTCTTTTAATTAGAATTAAAAGTATGAAGAAGTTGAATTTTCTAAAATCTTATTGACCCAAAATAATCATTTATTAAATCTGAACTAAGACAAGAAGTAAACTAGAAGAAAACAATGTTTCATGTCCAAGGAATCTAAAGTAAATAAAATCCATCATAAATAAGAATGATGATGTGCTTCTCAATGAATTGCAGTAGTAATTTTTTCTTGGTTTTTTCAAATTTCATATCCACTCCATGGTTTTCGTAAATTGCCAAGAATCAAGACCAAGTCCTAAACAATGTAATACATATGTGTAAATGGAGAGGTGTTGAAATTATGCATGTTAAATATAGAGTGATATATCAAAACTCAAATATAAGAGAAATCAAACATGATTTAACCATGATCCATTATCTTTTCCTATTACAAATTCCTTATCAATTGTTGCATTACCAGGGTGGTTGCTCAAGAGTACTTTGAAAAGAAAATAAAGATGCTCGCTAAAAGATGATTGAGATAATAAAATGTGCATCCAATAATGCATCAAAGGCAAAAATGTAAACAAACTACAGGCGATGAAATATATCATTATCCAATAAGATTTCCAAAAAGAGTAAACGAGGCCCATGTGCATATACCATGAAGAATGTATATCCCTATAGTCACAAATTCATCCCAATGAATGAATACTTGGATTTGACGAAATTATGATTAAAATATATCATAGATTTCAACCACCATGATAACATGAAAGTAGCATATATATAAATATAATCAAACATGACTTCATGTTAGCATAATGAAAGATCAAAATGAATTGAACAAAGACCTATGAAGATACTTAACCCGATATTTTGAAGTTCTGAGTGTCTGATAGAATCAAAGATAAAGGTAAGAGTTCAAGTTTTCCTAGTATTTAGAATATTAAAGGAAAGCAACATCTTGCAATAAAAAAAAAAAAAAAATTGTAACTTTTACAAGAAAAGCTTACGATATTGATCATGTTCGATGACGAATTCTTTTTAAATGTATAATGTGGGAACAATGTCTTTATAGTACATCAAGCATCCACATATCAGAGGTAAAATTTTTGTAAGAGTTTATAAAATGGTTATGATGACTTTCATTCAGATAATGAGATAACTTTGAAGTTTTGTAAAAAACAATTGCAAGAGCACTTACATTTACCTATAAAATAAGCATCCAAGGAGAGGAGTTCGAGATTTAATAAATATGAGAATAAATTGGGTGTCAAAGATCTCAAAAACCTTTTCTGAATCCAAAATAAACTAACAAAACTTTGAGACCATAAGATTCCAGTGAAGACAGTGAAATACGGGCCATTTCATTTGCCAAATGTAATGGACGAGATAGTGGATGAAAAGAAAATGTGGATCTCAGAGAGGTAAATATCAGAATTTGTTTTAAATGCTTTTGATGTAGTACAAACCCAAGAGTCAAATAAGCCAAAAAATTGTAAATTATGAGAAAAGATCTAGGAAAAGTGAAAAACAGAGGATCGAGATTCCAAATTCACCAATTAGAGGCTCTGAGTCCATTCAGAAGAAAGGAATACCACTAAAGGGAAAAAAATATGAAGGAGTGTAATGCAATGGTTTATCTCAACTTGGCAGTTGTAAGATTTGGAACAGGCATAGATAAAAAAATGGATGAGGTCATTCGTTGCAAGTGTTTTGTGGGATTTTTTCTCTGTTTGTAGAAAAACAGAGAAATAAAGAGTATAAGCATTTCATTTCAGCTGCATCGATGAGAAGCAAAATATTATTATTGACTCATATTGATAAACGTAAATTCAAGTGGTTTTGAACACATCGGCATATCAGAAGAAATATATCGGAGAAATGATTTGGCTATTCTTTAGAAAGATAAATCATATTGAAAGAAATAATGAATAATAAGCGGAGCCGGGAAGTGATATTGGAACTTTTATATTGACGATAGTATATCGGGAATTTAAAGAGAAAGCATCAGATATGAAAGTCATGATATAGGCTAGGGACGAGAATATCAGATATCGAAAGTAAGAGGCATCATGAATACCAGAAGTGTAGTGAATAAGTGCTTCCTATCAAAATTGCGATATGATAAAGATGGAGGTATTGGGAAGGACCAAATATCGAGATCTCGGGTACCGGGATATCAGGTTATCGGAGTATCGGAACATCATATGATCGGGATATCGGAGTATTAAAATATCAAATTAGGGGAATTTTGAGGTCTAAAATGGACATCCTTAGGAAATTATAAAATAATAGTAGAAATAATAAGATTAAATTACATCATCAAATTTTAGAGGGAAAAAAGAAAAATATATTTTTTCAACTCGTATTTTCAACTTATCTCCTTAAGGTTTTACTCAAATTTCCAGCGAGAGTACTCGTTTGATGTAAAATATAATTCCTCATCCGAGGATTACCCATGTTGCATACTTTAAATGGACCCTACTATACGAAAAATGAGAAATACATGAAAATCATGATTGCAATCACGTTTTTTCATGTATTTCTCATTTTTCATATAGTAGGGTCCATCGAAAGCATGCAACATCGGTACTCCTTGGATAAGGAATTAAATTTTACATCCAACGAATACTCCTTCTCGAAATTTGAGAAAAACCTTAAGGAGATGAGTTGAAAATACGAGTTGAAAAAGTAGTTTTATTATTTTATATTTTCTAATATTTTTATTTTTTTACTCCAAAAATGGTGAATCATCCCCCATGGTTGACATCATCATATTGAATCCTATTGGTTCTTATAAACTTTATTTTGGTTGTACATTTTTCTTAGGAGGCCCATTTTAGACCTCAAAGTTCCCCTAATGGGGAGATCAGGATATCAGAACATCGAGAAATCAGGGACATCGAAACATCGGGAGATCGGGGACATCGAAACATCGGAGATCTTGAGAATAGCACTCTTTATAAGTTATGATATTTGTGAAGGCTGATAGGCAAAGTGGAAGTTGTGGGGTCGAAAGTTCTTAAAGTATTTAATTCAAATGAAAGCACCCAACTCAACTTCATCTCTTAACCTAAAGCCCCTTTAATAATTATATTAATTATCTGAAATATTAGATCAAAGAATGAATTTATTGTAAGTTTATTATGAGGAAACTTACGATATTATAAGGATCTAATATGAATCTGCAGATAATGAATTAAAGGTCTATTGGGGTTTTAATGAATAGAAGCAAAACTTAAACAATCCTCAAATTATGATGAAACAACAAATACTTCCCTGGTCATGTTGCAAATTAGAAAGGGTTCGCTGCTTGTTTATCTCAAGTCTCCAAAATCAATCCAATGAATACCTGCAAAAGAAACAAAACATAAATAAGAAGTAAACTATGAAAAAGGAAACCTAACAATAGATGAAGATGAACCTGTAAAATGCATACCTGGAAGAATATTGACTGTAAATTTACCTCATGAATCTTCAAATTCCCCCATGCATTTCTCAAAATTCACATATGTTCAAAATCATTACTTATTCAATCTAACATGATAAGTAATTAATTTTTAAATTGCATCCACCTCAAATTTACATAGGAGGACAAGAGTGATGAAAATGAGATTTTCACAAATAATCATGATTCAAAGATTGCCAACCATAGCAATTCCTTGGAATTTCTTCATACATGATTTTATCACAAAACACATTTTTTAATAATGTGATGAAGTTTTGTAAAAAAAATGTAATCAAGCGCATCACAAGTGTATATAATCTAACTATATAAGAACATTGATATGTTCCAAGCCACTTTGCTAGAAAATGAAAGGGGATACCAAGAAAAACTCGGATTCATTACTTGTTTATTAAAAATATGAAATAATAAAATAAATGTAAATAGAAAAGGAATCTAATCTAAATTAATATATTCTTATTGCTAGCTTAATGGAAACATGTTATGAAACCAGCTCAAGAAATATAAACAAGATAGATCAACGCCTTAGAATTCAACCTCTTCGAGGGGCCAACCTCCTTTACATTACATAAATTAACAATTCTTGGATGATTCAAATGACAAAACCTCCTTTCTATATGTAGGAGTCTAAGGAGTCACAATCTAACCCAACTGACCTAACACTAATAATATAAAGCCACAAAAATAACAATAGAGGGATTTTATGGGGCACAATAATCACAACATGGGGACAATAGGGGCACCACAATATTAATAAGGGATACAACTACAATAGTAATGGAGTAATCACTAGTATTATAGGGACCCAACATGCCGCTCTCTTTCAAAAAAGTGTTGTCCTCAATGCTTGAGTAGCTCTGGATGCTTCTGTATAAAATTCTAATCCTCCCATGTGCAATCTTTAGTGGATAAATTCTTCCACTTGATAAGATACTCCGAAATTGATCAATTTCGTAGCTGTCGAGTTCTTGTTTATGTGACTGCTTCAGGTTCCAATATAATTTTTCCTTCCTCATCAAGTTCTATCAATATTGTTTGAACAAGGAGCTTGTTGCCTATAACCTTCTTTAAACATGAAACATGGAAAACTGGGTGCAATCGAGAAGCTGCAGGAAGCTCCAATTTGTATGCCATAGTACCAATCTTTTGCAACACCTTGTATGGACCATAATACTTTGGTGATAATTTATTATCCTTCTTAGCTTGCTTGAGGGACATTTTCTTATATGGTTGTAGTTGTAGGAATGCACAATAACATACATCAAAACTTCTTTCACTGCGATGTTGATCTGCCTGTTGTTTCATTCTATTATGTGCCAACATGAGGTTCTTCTTTAAGAATTGGAGGACTTGTTGTTGATGTTCGACGTGATGTTCCACTACATGAACCTTAGAATTTTATCTTAAATATGATGTGATGGATGGTGGTTGGTATCCATAAATAGCCATAAATGGGGTCATTTTTGTTGCTATATGGAAGGAAGTGTTATACCACCATTCAGCTAGAGGCAACCATTTGACCCATTGTGTCTGTTTATCAGATACAAAGCAACGAAGATATCC